>VUQG01022288.1:0-33332 GCA_015106755.1 Etia nguti | reverse complement strand
CAATTTCGATCCGCTCCTCACGTGTTAACCTCTTCGACATGTCAATGGCTGTGAACAAAGAGAAACTTGTAAATAACTCATGAAAGAATAAAGTTACGTTGAAACCAAGCACACCATTGTTTTTCTTGTGACATTACTAATAAGTTTGATGTGTCACATGGCCCTCTTCCTATTGAAAAAACAAAAGTTGTATCCAAGATGGCCGACTTCTAAATGGCCACCATGGTCACCACCCATCTTGAGGAGTTTGCCCCTCACATATACTAATGTGCCACAAACAGGACTTTTAATATCACCAACCATTCCCATGTTATTACGGTGTATCCATATAAATGGCCCACCTTGTAGATGCAGACTACCATGAAACCTTATTTAAATCAGCACCATTAATTGCATCACAGTGATGAAAAGGAAAAAGGGATGTTTTCAAGGTGTAAGTGGACCATGCGATGTCATTGTTTTCTTATTATTGAGCAAGTGTCTCCATGCCATCACTGGAAGCAACACCAGGCACAACTCACTCAATAGTAACATGCACTAACCTCTCTATCAGATGTAATTAATCATTAACTGAAGGTGGTGGGATGCTATTTCAGATTGTTCCAGCCCACTTTAACCCCTGGTTGTCATGTTTTTGCATATATTACTGCACATATTTGATAAAGGAGCATCCATACTGGCATGGTAATATTAAAATTTTAAATGAGTTAAATCATTTCGGTTGCTCTCAAGTCAAAACAGCAGTTTATTTCAAATTTAAAAATTGCATAATTAAGAACAGTATTAGCTGTAAATACTTTATACTGTCTTCTGTAGCTCTAGCCCATCTGTATCCCAGGAGAAACAACCCATTTTTGGCCTCTGGCTCCAGGAAGCCAGAGCTCCTTGGTGTCCATCATGGATGAGACAGATGTTGAACGTGAGTCTCTTCCCTTCTCTACTGAAGGCTAAGTCACATATATTTGACAATGGTCATTTCAGGATTCTGAAATGTTGTCCATCCACTTATTTTTACTCCTTTTCTGCTCCGATATGCTTCTGAGGTTGTGTTTTCCTTTCAGAGGTGACCCTGGCTCTACTTGATGCAGCCACCGATAAAGACTCAGAAGTCCAGGAACAAGTCAGGAAGTCTATTTTGACTCTGGGAAAACAGCAGCCAGACCGAGTGTTGGCCATGTGTCAGGACTACCTCCTGAAACACCCTAAGGTAACAACCCAGAATAGTGAGAGTCCATAGTAAGAAAAAAGTCAGCCATAATTACGTAACTAAGAAAACAACTGCAAAGTCGCTTAATGTTTAAAAGCAATATGGACTGTTAGATCCATTTTGAGCCTGTTTTTCTGCATTTTTTTTTCCCCACACAGCTGCAGAGACTTTTGATACCATTGTAGCCACTGACTTCATTCAGTTCAGTTAGTTCAGTCAGTTAGTTGGCTTTTTTTTATTTAGATGGTGTAAAATGTTCTTAGTGATATATTCTTTGCTTATCTAAAGGCAGTCCCTGACATTCAGCAGAAAACTGGGTCACACTGTTATGTTTCAGATTAACTGCTCTTGTAGCATTTTAATTTCCTGTTTCCCTCCATTGTGTTCCCGTTCCCCTTTATGTTAATGACCTTCTCAGTAAGGCTGGTAATGTTTTCTTCTTATTAATCTGTCAGTATCATCATGCTAAAATGTGGTTAGGGAGACATATACTGTAACAGAAACTACCACAAAGGCTATTTTGGAAGCTCAAGTCTTTCTGTGGACAGATTTTGACAACAAGGTAACACAGCTTTGGAAGATGCAGTCATCAGATTTTACGCTTGTACTGACATCAAAATGAAGGCTCATTTCTGTGTGGTCGGAGATTGGCATAGCGACTGATGTTATCCCATCACAAGCCAGCCTGTAGTCCTCTCTTCTTTTTTTTTTTCTTTCATGTTTTTATATCGCCTCTTCATATCTTCCTCTTCTTCATCTCATCTTTCTTCTGTAGCTGGTGGTAAGCCACAGAGTTGTGATTCTTCGGACTATTGAGCTGATTGTTGGCTGCAGGATAGAGGAGATCAGTCCTTCCAGGATAAAGAGTATTATCTCCCTGGCCTCAGATGAAATGACTCGATCAAAGGTAGAATATTTATGTCTGTGAAGGTTCTCAGTCACCCAGGTCATCGTAGTCTAAGGAGCTTGGAAAGAAAAGCGTAGAGACCGAGAAGCTTCTTTAGTTCTAGTGACGAAGAACTAAAGAAGCTTCTCGGATGAGAAGTGAAACGTCTTCAAGAAACTTAAAGACGTCCAGATGCTTTTCTTTCCAAGCTCTTTTGACAAAGGCAGAATTGACTTTTAATTACTGATTTTTGTGTTTTTAAGAGTGTGGACATTACATGATTGAGTTTTGACTCATACCCTAACATACCCTAAAAGTCTTAGTCATACAGTTTTATGTAGTGCCTTTCTTACATCCTCTTTACTGTTGTTCTTCCATCATGGTTGATTCAGGAGGTCATCCCAGACTGGCAGCAGGCAGCCAGTAATATCTTGGTCGCGGTGGGTAATAAGCACATCAATGACATCATGGAGGAGATACTAAGCAAGTTCCAGCCAGGGGTCCTGCCTCACTTCTTTGTAGTTCAGACACTAGCCAACCTCTCTGATTCAAATGGTAAGGAAGTTTTTACTGGCACACATGAAAGGAAAAATATGCATTCTGTCTGTTAGGAAGCCCACATGCAGGCCAGGTTAGGATTTTGGCTGAGAAGGAAGGAATTCAGCAGTTGCTGAGAAAAGATGAACCTGTTAAACCTGTCAAGCAACAGCACTTGCAGGTCAAAGATTTTGCACAACACCAGGATATGTTTTTTTTTTTTTCTTTCTTTCTGTTTTTTAGGAGCACTCTGTTGTGGTTACAAGTGATTAGGGCTCATTTTTTCCAGTATGGAGTCATATTGGCAGCAGTAAGATATTTTTGAAAACTTCTGAGCTGATGTGTCCTTTTCTAATGGATTAGTAAAACTTATTTAAAGCCCTGAACTTCACTTTCTGTGCTCCAAGTATGGCATCTACCAAAGTAGCATGTCAGGTACTTAAACAGAGTTGGTCAGTCTTTAAAGGGCCTTTAAAGTGCGGCTGACGTTACTAATCCTACATTTGAACTTGAGCCTGTGTTTTATGGCATGAATGAAGTTCTTTTTCCCAAATTCCATAAAATGAAATATGAAAATATGGAATAACTTAAAAGAAAAATAATCCCAGTTGTCTGAACCACTCATGTCTGGGTATCATTTATTGTGGCAACAACCTAATAACTAATAGACAGATGCATTTTAATTATTTTCTATTTTGATATATATGTTAACATTTTGTACGATTTACTAAGAATTTCTCTGTACCTTTGCTGTGTATAAACATTAGTCTCATAGTGCAAAAACTAATGTATGTCTCACTGCTGTTATAGAGGAAGAGGGAAATGTAAGCATGCCATTAAATGTGTAATCTGTTCTGTTCTCTAGTTTATGGCATGGTGCCATTTCTGAATGCTATTCTGGGAACCATGTTACCCATGCTGAGCATGGCAAAACAGGACAACATGAAGTGGGTCTTCTCTTCTGGTAAGAACCACCTGACCTGTTTTCCAGTGGTTTCTTAGATTTTGACTGAACAAACTAAACAAAAAAGTGCAACTTCACAATGTTCACATGTTCGCTTTCTCTGCACTTTACAGTCACACGGCTTTTCTGTTTCCCGTTTTGTTGTTTTTTTTCTCCCTGCAGCTCTGTCTCATTTCAGCGACAGTATCTTGGAGTACCTGGCCAACTTAGACAAGGCTCCAGATCCTTCAGTCAGAAAAGACACGTTCTCCAGTGACATCTATGCTGCTTTTGAAATCCTCTTCAATAACTGGTTACAAAGCAGAGAGCCCAAGGTAGGTTGATCGTGCAAGATGATATGAAATGCAGTGGACTATACAACCAAAAAACCACTTACATTTTACAAGTAGTCATGGGTTGAGGCATTGTTGAAGGAAGCTGAATCATTAAGGAAGCAGAAGTAAGCCATCCAAAGCTGCAATGACAAATAAAAAAAATAAATAATAAAAACGAAATAAATTTTCTCAGCTTGTAAAAATACACTGACAGAACACTTTTGGTGTAATTTGCTCTCCTATCCTGGAGAGACACTGGTTTATTGGGAAATTCCCAAAAATTGTTTTGAGTATTCTGGAAGGTGCTATCTGTTTTTGTCAACAAAAGAGAGTCACAAAGTAACACAGCAGTCACAAAATTCAAGAAGAAGAGGGTGACATCTTTACTTTTTGTACTGATTCTATATTAATCCGTGTTATTGAGCCAAACAATTAAACAATCTGTTGCACAATTGGGAAGACACTACTGTTTATTAGAAGAGCATTTAGTTAAATTATCTCAGAAAGAGACTTGTTCTGTGAACGAATATTTATTCAATCACAGTTTATTGATGTGAAGGTCATTCTTATTACACATAAAATGTCCAAGTGCTCACCTAATCTCTGTCATCTCAATCACCTCATATTCTGACTTTTCTTTGTATTTGTTTGGCTTCCAGTTGAGGCTGACAGTGGCTGAGGCGGTGGGATCAATGTGTCATCTGATGGCCAGCGATAAACTGGAGGAACAGATTCCCAGACTTGTTCCTGCCATCCTGTCCCTGTACAAGAAAAACAATGAGCACTACGTCATTAGCAAGGTGGGCACAGTGTGATGCATCAGCGCAGGGATTGTTCATTATGGGTTTTTGTAGAAAGTATAATTTAGGTAAGGAAATGGAGGGCCATCACTCTCTGAGCATCTCTAAACTCTGTCCTGGCTTTAAGTAGAAATGTATCTTAAACTGAGTCTGAGCATTTGCATGTGTACCTGTTTTGTATTTCTCAACAGAGTCTGTGCCAAGTCCTCGATGCATCTGTCAACATGGGCAGCAGGGTGCTGGAGACACAACTGGAAGCTCTGCTCTTTGCACTGCACCAACAGGTACACTTTAAGTACACTTCTTTGTTTCTTTGCATGGTAATAAAATGGTATCATTGATCGTGTAGTGCAGTGATCAGAGACAAATGGTTAGAAGAATTGCGTCTCATTATTTCTGTTTGATGTGAGAACTACTTATGGTATTGAAAGCACAAATATGTGAAAGAATGGACTGGGTTAATTCTTGTGAGTTGCTCACCTGTGCTGTTTTTCTTATTTGATGAATCAAACGACAGTAACTGTCACTGAGGTCACACACTTTCACATCCTTGAGACTCAGCTGACACTTGGCCTGATGCCTGCGTGTTGCAAAATTTCACCTCAATTCCGTGGGTGATGGCATAATGTTACAGCAACAGTGTCTGTTACAGCGGTTACAGTTCCTTTTGTAATTTTTTTCCTCAATTTTATATATGCAATATTTAACGGTGCTTAAAAGCACATGTTGCTGCTGTTAAGAATGTGTGTTCCTACAACGTTTTCGGTTCTTATTTTCAGGTGAGAAGTGTACCCAAAGTGGGAAAGTGGTGGCACGTGAAGCTTTTCAAGCACAATAAACACATGTGACTTTGCGCTGTAAAAGCAGACCATGTGTCATTAGCTCTTACTCAGACTGTTAATTGTCTTTTATTATGGTTTTCAAAAACCACCTGTCCATGCAAAAATGAACTCATTTTAATATTCTCTCATTCTTCAGCAGTAGGAGAACACCATCATCCCTATATTTGATACTGCTGTAGGAGAGCGTTTATACAAATGTTTTATTGCCTTTAGCTGCTTGTTTTGCACACCGGCTTGTGGATTATGAGCAGAGATCTGTCCTTGTTATGTAAAATTATATCAGTCCCATTTTTAATATACAAATGTAGGCATTTGTATTATGTAGATATACATTTACCACATACGCTGTTATTATCAGAGCTGTTGTAATACGAGGGATAAAGGTAACGATAAAATTATTAAGATTATTTAGAATAATGCGACATGTAGCACAATTGTGTTATAGTGAGCTATTTTCAATTACATCTAAAATAATATAATCTGCAGTTATCATTATTTTCCTGATGTAACTAAAACTCACCAGAATAGACACCATGGTGCTCTTCCCTTGTTTCTACCAGGTGTCTGCCCCTGTTGACTACAGTAACCCTCCTACTGTCAAGAACCACAATGAGGTCCTGCGCTGCTTCAGTTTGATTGGTACTAATTTTACACTGTATCTTTACTTAATTGTCTTCTTATGTTCATGTTAAGTGCAAAGTAACAGCTGAATGTTGTCTGGCAGCACCAGGCCTTTCTATCTGGTTTAGCTCTAGGGAGTCACAAGAGCAGTAATGAGATCATGCATTAGTGTGTTAGACCCAGTTTCCACCACAAGATAATTGGATTAACTGTGGCAGTTTGCGGACTGCTCTCTTCCTCTGTCTTGCTTTGCTAGCCTTTTTTTGACCTGATTTTTACATCTGTGTCAATTTATGCATTTCAAATTTTACTTTCTTTCTTTTTCTTTTCTTTTTTACTTCTAATTCTCCCCCTCTAGCTAACTCTTTCCCAGATCGCTTGGTTATGTTTGTTCTTCAGAAGTTGGAGAACAGTAATGAGAGAAGCAGGATGGGCTCCTTGGCTGTCCTTCGTCACCTCATTAACTCCTCCAGTAAGGAAATAAAATAACAGACCCGACCATGACACACACTATTCTCCGATCGCACATTTTCCTGTTTTACGGCACACAGGCATTTCAAGATGAGTAAGAAGCAAACTGTTCATATAGTATTCATGTAAATCTATGTGTGCATATAACTGTACTACATGATTCTTTTTTCTTTTTTTTCTTTTTTTAATTTTGTATGTTTTGGTTATTCAAGACTTTACCTTTATTTGTACCTGTGCATTACAGCTTCTACTATGGAGAGCAAGAAGCTGCTGATTCTGGCCAGCATCAGACAGCCGATGGCTGACCACAGCAACAAGGTAACACATGTACACACACACACACACACACACTTTTTTATTTATTTATTTTTTTGACTATCATGCTGTTAGATGGATGAATATATTCTTGTTCTTGTGTTTTACTGTTTTCCTTAAGCTTTTAGTTGTTTGGACAATGATGTCATTGTTTCCCAGGTGAAGAAGCGTGTGGTCCAAGTGATCAGTGCCATGGCTCATCACGGCTACTTGGAGTTAGAGGGAGGAGAGTTACTGGTTCGATTCATAGTTCAACACTGTGCTTTACCTGACACGTATCAGGTACAACGCCTTTTGTGTTCATTTCTCCTTTTTTCTGATTTGTTTGGAAGTTCTCTGTTACAGTTGCATTTTCAGTACTGTATGTGTTAGTATGGTGTCTTTTTTTTATAGATACCATGTACAAAATGGTAACAGTAAAAACAAATGTCATTTTCTGTTTACCATGTGATTAAAATCTCAGGTGCAAAACTGAATGATGACATGTAAGCAAGCAAACATACCCATTAATGCCCAGACATTCATAGAGTGCAAATGAGCTTTAATACTTTATCTTAAAGTCTATAAGGTTAATGGACTATATGGAGCTGAAAATGATACATTCTGCAGACGTGAAACATCTGTCCTCTCACAGATAACCTGAGGACTTTAGCACCCCAGATTAAGGAAGATGCTGTACAGAAGGACCAGTGAAGATGTTTTTAAGTAAAATATGTATTACTACCTGTGCCTTTTTCTATGTGTCTTCAGCGGAGTCAGAGGCCCACAGATCCAGAGGAGGTAACTAACGAGTCACTCAGGTCGATGTGTGACAACACCCTTCATCTCCTCACTACCACTGTTGGACGACTAGCCGATGTATGTACCATTTCTACCAGTCTGATCTGATAAATATTGTATATATATATTAATATGTGTTGTTCAGGCAAGCACTGTTAGTTGCAGGTGTTTCTTTTGTCTTTATTTTATGCTGTGCATGTGTGAAACCCGACTAGTAGTATAGGTCAGTTAAATTTGACTTGTACTACTAGTCAGTTAAATGTGTTACATTTAGGAACTTTGCTGTGATATTTAATATGTGTATTTTGTTGTTTGAAGGTACTGTGGCCAAAGTTGCTGTATTATCTGACCCCTTCACAGTACAGCAATGCCACTACTCCTCTCTGTAAGAGTCTCATAGTGCTGGGCAACAAGAAGAAAAATAACCAAGAGCCCAGCTTCAAAATCGACTTTACACAGGAAGGTACATGCCTATAGACACTTTTTTATGTGTGTGGAAAGCAGTGTGCTGTAAGGGGTCTATGTTGAAATGTTGTGTGTGGAAGTGGAAAAAATAATATTATAAATAACTTTACAAGCATTGAAATTTGTTCTTACGTCTTTTCTTGTTCTTGTTCTGAATGATCAGTTTAAGTTAAACATGTCTCATTTCTGTCCTTTAGTCAATCTACCATCTCCACAAACACTGATGATCAGACTGCTGGTAAGTAAATATAGAAGCATCAGCTAAACCTAATTTCCTTTTTGCATCTTCAGTATTAGAATAAAGGCTTGCCAAACATCCCATCTAATGATTGGGTGGAGCAACATTTTTGTAATAAAGTGTAAAAGGCAAAAAAAAGAACTGCATGTATTATTTATGCTAATTTAATCCCCAGTAACGTGTGTGTGTGTGTGCGTGCATGGGTGTGTTTAATTTATATCATTGCTTTGTTTTACTTTGTTTCACTCACTATGACTTTTAATCCCAAATTCTTTGTAGTTGTATTTTTTTTCTAGCTCCTCCTACCATGGAGCAATAACAACAATAATCAAGTTGTACAGATTTACTGCAATTGTTTGTCTTTTATATGATCTGTGATATCATGATAGGCATCTGTTTTTGTCCCGGTTTGTGTAGGTGAATGCAGCTTTTCCATTCAATAACAGAGATCATGGCGCTCCGTCCCTCTCCCTCCTCCAAATCCTCAGTATTAACATTCACCCCAATGCAGAGGCAGTCTGGGACAAAGAAATAGCTCCACTGCTTACAGTACTAGAGGGTATGTGGACGTTCAGTAATCATTTTATGCATTTATTTATATTATACTGTATATGTGCTTTGCTGTAGTCAGACAAACTGGCACTTTTGCCCTTCAGGGGTTCTCATGCTTGTTTTGTTTTTTTTTTCTTTTGTTTTGTTTTTTGTTCTTGTAAAGATGATCATGATCATGAAGGTCACCCTCGTGCACAGTATTTGTCTCTATGCTGCTGCTAGAGCTGTCTGACTGTGGTTTTTGGTTTTAACAGAGTCAGCTGCAGAGAGTCTGGATAAGAAGGAGTGGGACAAGAGGCTACTAGAGGTGTGTTTTTTGTTTTTCTGCTTTGGAATATTTCCTCTTCAAATGCATCAGTGTTTTTCAGCTGAATAAAACAAAAATATGGTCCCACTTATTTGGGAAGAGAGTGAATGATGGTTGTCATCATTATTAGATTGTTTATATAGTTAGAGTGTTATGATCCCTGCTTTGTCAGAAAACATTTAAGTCAATTAATTTGATCAAAGTCATCCTAAAGGTGCTAAAACTGTCCACAGCTCTTGTCTAAAACCCTGACAGCACTTGATGATGATAAGTGGGTATGTCAGTTGGCAGCTGAATCCACCAGATACCTCTCTACATATAACAACGCCTTAGAGGAGAAGGTAGGTACCTTATTAACAGTATTATTAAACAACTGATATCCAGAGCTGCTAAGACTTCAAAGCAAACTTAATGAAGAAGTGAAAAATATGTACCAGGTAGAGGGTGGTAATAAGTCTAAGAAAAAAGTCAGAATTTCTGACAGTAAAATTGGGAATTTCCAAGAGAAGAAAACTGCAATATGCTAAGATTAACATCACAAATATGAGACCACAGTTCACACAGCACACGTTCTCACTAAAATGATGCCCATGGTACTCCATGTTCATATTTTGGCAAGACTGTGCAATGAGAGCTGATGCAAAAAGTTTATCATCTCACCCAAATCGCCAAGTTGTTTTCTTCTAAATGGGCCCATTTCTTGCCAAAGTCTCTTCAAAGTCAGGACGTTCATGGTAATATTATGAATCATATCTAAAATCACGAGTTTTTCCTCATTCTTAAATCCAATTGCAAAGTATAATTTGATTTGGTCATCTGCTGCAGGCATAATGAATGCTTAGCAGGACACATAAAATGTATATTTAATTTTTTAATTACATACAGAAAGTTGAAAAGTTAAACCTGACCACGGGTGAAGCTTGAAAATAAACAAAACTAAACTAGCTAATTTTGTATAGTATAAGTGATATCACAGATGTTCCTCTTATAGGAGAGAAAGATATGAAAATGCTGCGTAGACATTTATATACTGAACCTTTTTTAACTTTTTTTTTTAAGAGCTTCCTGTATCGATGTATAGGAGTGACTCTCCAACACTGTTTCAATAAAGAGCTGGTCAAAAAACAGCTGCATGAAGTTCTCCTCGCAGCTCGGCATAATGATGCAGTCGAAAGAGAGGTACCTCAAACAGTCACCTGACAATATTCTTTCATACAAAACTCATGTCACTTTTGATGTTGTTGCACAGGTTTATAGTCTGACTTTAAATTCCCGTCATCTGCATCTCTCAGGGAGTGGCGATGGGCGTCGGTCTGTGTGCAAACAGCCACTTGGAGGGAACTCTGGCCAAGCTGGATGAGTTTGGAAAATCGGATGCCTTCAAGAAGTCCCCGAGCATCTTCAACCTGCTCAAAGTACGATGGAAAATGTACAAATAACAACGTTCCTTAAGTATATTTTATGTAGAGCAGTGTATATTTAGACAGCAAATTTTGATTTAGTTTTGGTCACAATCTTTTGACGAAAATCTCATTTGGTTTTAGTCATAATTTAGACATCTAAATTCTTGTAGTTTTAGTCAGCTAAATATCATAAGACTGTAGGAGACCAAATCTGCCGTTGGCTACATTATAAAGTGTGAAAGAGTGTCGAGTTTTGTCGGTGACAGTTTCTCAACACTGTCTATAAAGCATTTTATTTTCCTTGACATGAAATATCAAATGTGTCCATATGTCTACTCTTCTCTTCCACTCATATGTTGACATTTTGTTGAAACGGGAAGCATGGGAGCTAGTTGAAGATCAGAGATTACTTCTGATTGGATCACTTCCAAATTCTTCCCACCCATCTACACATCTTAGATAGTTCTGATTGGATCTCGTCTCTCCAGAATATTTTCATCTTTTTTTTTTTTTCGTTGACAAAAAGTGCCAACACATCCCGTCATCTTTTTTGTCCTCGAGCATTATTTTTTATTTACTTATCAGCTTGTTTTTGTCAGGAAAAAGTGTGGCAAAAATGATTGGTCATCAAAATGAACACTGATGTATGTTTTTTTTTTTTTTTTTAAAACGGCTAGTTAATCCTTTCTTGTCTAACCTCAGGAGCGTAATGATGTCGAGGTGGAGAAGGTGAAAAGCACATTAATCCTGTGCTATGGTCAGGTGGCTGTAAACGCCCCTCCAGAGAAGATTCTGAACCGCGTTGATCAGGACATTCTCCGCTGCATCAGTAAACATTTCAATACCAAGGTATGGAAACACTGCTACTACTCACCTTATATAATTTGGTGTTGATACTAATGAGAAACAGTCTTGTGATTTAGTAGTTTTCCATTGTTTGAGATGCTCTTGCTGGGTGTCACAGACTCCTGCATCACTTAGGTGATCGGACAGTTCATGGGGGGGGAAAAAAAAAAAACTGACAAACTTAGCTAAGATCCAGGTCTGATGTTACAGGCAGTGAACAAGGAAACGCTTAATTTAAACTGCTTATTCTGATTCCTGCAGGAATCAGGGCTGTATTTGTATGTGAGCTCATTCCTTATCACCTTTTCTTTATGCAGGTTCTGGGGATTAAAGTAGAGACAAAGGTATCGTCACAGAAATCCAGGAGCTTTGTCTTTCATCCTTGCTAGTTAACATTTCCTCTTTCTTCAGTTTTATCTCACCCTCCTTTCTTAATAAATTTCTGCATAAAATCTGCATACTTTGGTGATATTGTCACTAAAATCATACATGAAAGTCTTCAATTTGAGAGCACTGTGCAGTAAAACGGCCTCTTTGATAAGCTTCAACCCAGCTTCACTGCATCTATGTGAAGTTTCACAGTGCAAGAGCACCAGACTTTACTGTCCTCTGAAGGCATTCGTGTATGATCAATCACTAACATGTTTCCAGTGTGGTGTTGGAGTCTGTTGATTTTTAAAATGCAGTTTGACAACTTTTTCACATTCATGTAATAGCGATGACACTAAAATGTGTCCCAGCTAAATTTGGTTGTTGATCAGTCAGAAACCATTTTGAGCATCACTTATTATTGTAATAAGGGACTGTGGTGTACCTCTGGGAAATGTAGCTTCAAAGTGATGCATCACTGAAAATATCTCACACACTCTCTTCAGGAAAGCTTGAAAGATGTTTTTATCTTTTGTTTTGGCTCTCAGCTACGAAGAGCAGGTGATAAGAAACTAGCAGACCACCTCTCTTACATTTGTCCTTATTAAGTAATATTCAGGTTTACGACAATATTGCATTATGTATGTGTTGTTAAGCTGTTAACATTTTGTTTTGTGATTATAATCATTTGGGGCAAAAAACCAGCAGTGTTTACAGCATTATTCTAGTCAGGGTGACATTCATAAATAACACCTTCAGGTCTGTCTCTCTGTGTTCTTCACTATAAGCTCTGCTCTTTCTTTTTTTGTGCCTTATTTGCTTGAAGGTTGATTGCTGTTACATTACTCACTGGTGACTCGCACGCTGTGTGAACAGCTTTTATAATGTCTTGCTGATCAGAGCTTGCAGATGTTGTGTTGTTGTACTGATCACCTCACACGACTTCTTTCCATCCATAGGCATGGAGGATCAATCTGCAATATAAATTTTGGATTGATTTGATTAATTAGCTGACTGAATTTTTTTTTTTTTAATTGTTTGCTTTTACTTAGCTTTGCATAGAGTTGTATCTGCTAAAACAGGTTTACAGTGCACCTTGTTCATTCTTGATAATGGAGACTGCCTCTTGACCTGAATCATTTTCTCTCTCTTTGTTTTTTTTGTTTTTTTTTTTTGTTTGGTTTTTTTGTATGTCTTTGTGCATCTCTGTGTTTTCCCAATACAGGACCTGACTATGAAGCTCAGTTTGATCCAGAGTGTTGGCCTCATAGCCAAAGCCATCAGTGAGTGTGTGAAGAAACAAGGCTACATCTTCTCTCGCAAGCAGGAGCTCATTACTGTTATGCTGGTCAGTGAAAATTAAGCGCCGGCTTCTTATTACACAGTAATTGCAGACAGTAAGAACAGCAGACATTTTCTGGTCTTTTATTTTTTTCACTGGGCAGGACTTCATTAAGGCAGAGCAAGCTGATGCACTGAGGACTCCAGTACGCCAGCTTGTGATGAGCACGTGTGCCAACCTTATGTATCCTTCACTTCAGTGAAGAAACTGAACTTTGCAATGTAATATGACAGAAATTAAAAGTCCCTTAATAATAGAGACTAACAGCTACCAAATATATGTACAGAACGCTTACTTATAAATGAGCGTTTGTAGTAGTTAATCTTACTGTTTGCACTCAATTAACTGTAAAACTTTGATTTAGAGTGACTTCCTTTGGCAGACGTAAATGATAACCACAGAACTCAAAGTCGACAGAAGACAAATACGAGGCAGCACTTTGCTGACGTGAAATGAATCATCAGTGACTGAAGCTTTGTCATCTCCCAGTGTTTTATCTTTGACCTTAATGCCTCAGGCCACTGGACCCTCCAATGAACGAGAATGAGAGCTTTGACTTGCTAAAGGTGTGTATCAACAGTGTGTTCTCTCTGCCAGTTGAGACGCACACTCCAGAGAAAACTAAGGAAGAGGAGACGCTTGATCCCAAGCAGAGAAAGGTGAAGTGAGACAGACTGAGATCTGCTGTAGTTTGTTTGTACCACCTCTGATCTTAATAGTAAACTTTGTCTGTCATTGTAGCCAAGTGGCATATTTTAAATGCTGTCATGCTGTCAGTCCAACATATTCTGGTGCATCTCTACAGGCGCTGTACAAAGACACGTTGGCTGCTCTGCAGGAGCTGCTGAAGAGCGTACTGGCTAAAGATCCAACACCCGATGGCTTACAGAATGTCTTTAAGGTGAAGCCTGCTGTTGCAGCAAATGCTCTTGTTTTCACTTAGCTATTCAATATTTTATTTATTTAATTTTTTTAAAATAAACTAGGTCAGTTTTTTCATAAGATTAAGGTGCTAATGAAAATCTTTACTAGTACTTTTGGTGGAACAGTAGAAGAATGGGGATGTTTTACATGGCGATAACAAAATATCAGTATTCTGTTAAATAAATTAAAATACTCGTGCACCATCATCCTGACATAATGTTGACTCAGTTTAATGCAAGTGAGAAACTGTCCAACACTGGACACACTTAGCTCGACAAAGCTAGCTCCTACTTAAAGCAAGGGAATGACTCAGTCACAGCAACCTCCTCACATCCACACACTCGATCTTATGGCAGCATTGACAGCAGTTTTTAGTGACAGTGTTGTTCTGCTCTGCTCTCATTTACAGCACAAAAATAATAATAAGTGCAATAACTTTATCTTATAGGGTAAAACAAATACTGAAGAAGTATAACTTTGAAGACAAATTTTTCAGTTTAAAAAATGTGATAAATTGCAAAATATGTTACTCAGCAAATGGCAAAATGTTAAAAGTCGCAATAATATTATATTGTGAGTGAAGTATTGTGACAATATCGTATCATGGGGTGTCTGGTGATTCCAACACTAGTAAAAATCCAGCTATGAGAAGTAATTATTTCTGGTTTTAAGCGCATGATACAAATCACTCTTTCTCTGCTTTTAATTTTAGTTTCTGTCAGTGCTGCTCACTACTCCAGTTCCAACAATACCTTTTAAAAAATCTTTGAGTATTGTGGACTGCCATACATTAAACTTTAACATGCCAGTATCATATCGTAGTGTATGTAACCTGTGTTTCCTGATGTGACTTCCTTGTGCAGCACATTGAATCATGGTTGAGTTCTGGACAGGACCACGAGAGGGAGAGAGCTATCACAGCCACAGCTCACATACTGGCTTACTATCTGGATAACCTGACTGTCAAGGTACACACACAAACATAGGGCAGATATATTGGTGGCAAAATGTTTTTATAATTCAATGGATAATCATGTAATTACTATTTAACAAGTCGATGTCTGTCAGCGCTGGTGTTTTCTGCCATTCGCTCTTTACAATTTTTGTGTTTCTGTGCATCTTTGTGTAGAACATGGTGTCTTTCCACAACCTTGGAGCTCTGCTGGGCCGCCTGTCTCCACGCTGTTCGGACCCTGTCCCTGCCATACGCTCTGCTGCCATCGACTGCATACACACACTCCTTTATATACAACTGCGATATGAAGGTACAGTCATGTAACGCTTTCACATTTTATATATTGTTTTAAGGAAGTACTATGTCATAAAATGGGGAAAGTTAAGGAGGCAATGATCTGACCCTATCTTTTATTTTGTAATTAGTTTATAAAAGGAGCAGGGGTTGGATAATCTGGAGTTGAACTGTGAACAGTTATTGTCATTGTAAAAACTTATTTAAATATTTCTATCCATTTTTTCCCGGTTCCTAGGGTTCTCCTTGGATTACAAGGATGAATCTGTGGACTCTCTGCTGTCTTTAAAGGATCGGCTGGAGAACCCTGACCACTCAGTTCTGTACAAGACCTGCTCAGACCTTACGAAGGTATACGCAGAAGAGCTGACAACTGCTTTATTGCTCGTGGTCAATACTTGTTGTCTTGCCAGTGTGGATTTTTATTTTTTAGTATGAAACTCAACAATATGTTTCTACAGTTATCTGTTGTAATGCGTATATTCTGTCACACTCTGTCCACCATAATGTAGATGTGCAGTGTGTGTGTAACTGCATCTTTCCCTGCATGAAATCAGGTGATGAGTAAGCGTCTGCCTCAGCAGCAGCTGACGACATTGGTGTTCATGCTGTTTGAAGGGCTCGTCGACAGCCAGACAAACTGCTGCCGAGCTTCAACTGTCATTCTAAATACTCTGCTCAAGAACAGAGGAGGTGGACTACAAGATCTGGTAACACACACACATTCACACACTTGGTCTGCCCTTAGTTGCATTTTCTAATGCCTGTACAGTCATTGTATATGATACAGAGTTGCAAAAGAAAAATCTCTGGAGTCACTGACATTCCCCTATAAAGAAATGTATACAACATTTGCTTACTGACAAATTCTGGGGATAGCTTTTACAGAACCTTAAGAAGAGGCATTAAAGAGGTCCACCAAGCAGGGAAAAGCAACAACAAAGCAGCAAACACTTCTAAAGATCTGGATATTATTCAGCCCGCAAAAAGAACTAATTGTGTACAAGTGAATGAAATTTAAGACTGCTGCTCCTGGGAGTAGGCGTCCTTCAAACATCAAAGGGAAAAACACTCAGTCTTGGGAGTTGAAGAAGACCCAAGGGTAGCAAAAAACAGCAAAACACTATAGCACTATAAATCTCTGAACCTTGTTAAAGTCTTTGTTCATGTATTCACCACTGGAAAAACACTGAACAGGAAAACTTCTAATGGAGGGGAAAGTTTAAAAAAAAAAAAAAAAAAAAAAAGGAGGAAATTCAGCTTTTTTGATCCTCATAGCTCTGACCTTAACCTGATTCACGTGATCTGGTATTACCTGAAGAGGCCTGTTAGTTCAAGACATCCCAGAAATATTGATGAAATATTTCTGAGAATTAACCAGGACACGAAAAGTACAACTGTTACTGGTTTAATTACATGGTGTTTGTCTAAAATGATCTTGATGATCATACAGATGACATCAAATCAGAAGTCCTGCTAAATGCACCCAATTTCCCAGAGATTGTCTTGCAACAGTAACAGTGAAGTCCTTTACCTACTGCTGTTCTGCTGGATCACCAAACACAGCGTTTGTTTGTTTCTGTGTTGTTTGGTGTGTATGTAGGTCCCAGAGATGCTGGAGGTGCTGCATGTGCGTCTGCAGAGCATCACAGAGGACCAGGTAAAGACAAATATGAGTGCACAATTCATATATCACACACTTAAATTATTCATATAATGAGCATTATCAACGTTTGCAATTTAAAGGATTTCTAAGGATTTAGAAGAACACCTTTGAACCTTATTTTGCAATTATGAGCCGTTAACTGCACAACTCTCTTACTTTGTGTTCTTGCAGGTACTTAATGAACTCACTCTGTTTATCAGGGGTTTATATGCACTTTGCAAAGAATAACTGCTTTATTGTATTATGTTCAGGTGAGAGTGGCAGTGGGACAAACGGTACTTATCCTGGCTTCTCAGCATCTACAGACTGTTATCAATACACTAGTCAACCAACCACTTCCTTATGACAAGTAAGTATAAAGAACCTTTAAATGACCACATGCCAGCTGTTTTTTGTTTTTTGCCTTAATATAAAAAAAGAATTGCTCGTATTTTAGCTATAACAGATGTTTCCTGGGACATGTGTGAACATGAAGCGTATTTGTTTGTGCAGCTGGATCAGTGAGATGTGGATGGCTTTGGGAGCAGACCCCATTGTAGCTAATCAGATCATAGAGATGGTGATGGAGAAACTTAGCATCATGGCACCCTATGTAGACAAGAAGGAGTCATTGATGAGAGGAGGAACAACAAAGGTGGCTACCAATCAGCCACTGGCTGTAAGTTACCAGCAGACATGTGACTCGCTACATTTATATTGAGACACAATTGGTGTGCACAGGACACACCCCTCATGTGCTTGACGTTCAAATTAATGTCATGAAAGTATTTTGTAAAGTAACACAGGTAGAAAAAAAATTAGCATGTGTTCAGTTTCCAGTGCTGTTTTTAAACTTGGTAAATTTGATATAGATAATTGATGGGTGTGAGTGTTGTGACTTTTGTGATTCAGATGACATGTGGTCTCAAGGAGCTGTTATTAAACGGTCAGAGTCAGGAGCCAGCGGTCAGTCTGTTCCCTAGGCTCTTCTCCTGCCTCACTGTGCGACTGGGAGCGAGCGTCGGAGTCTCAGCACCGAAGGACAGCAACTCAAAACACACTGCCTCCATCCACGTAGCAGGGTACGCATCTTTTTTACATATAAAATAAATAAATAAATAAAATTTCTGTCAAGTTAGAATTTCAGGTGTTTTTGTGGGTGAACTTTTTGATTCAATATTTTCTTCTCTTCCAGGGTAGCAGCTGAAGCGCTGAGAATTTTGTTAGCACGAGCCCAGTTAGATGAGGTGATGAAAAAACTGGATGAGGATAACGCCTGGGATGCAGTGAAGGAATCCAGTACACACGTTAAAGGAGTGACGCTGCTAACAAGGTACAGATATCTTGATGTTGCACACCAGTAAAGCTATAAATCTCTTTGAAAAAAGTACACTGGAAACACTATCCCCTTTTTTTGCATTTTATCCTAATCCTGTTTTATTAGGAGTTAAAATGTTAATTTAAATGTGCTCTAAATGTATGGTGTCTTTGTAAATAAGCGTTTGTTTGCCTTGTCTTTAGGGCGATGGCTAAGCATGCTGGTCCCAGATTGCCTGCAATCGTGGAGTGTCTGTGTCCATTACTGAACAATATCTATGAATGCCAGCGAATCACTGTCACTGCTTTCTTTTCTGAGGTGATAAACCCAGTGATTACATGCCTCCAGTTCTTATCGTTAAATTCCAAATGACTAAATGAGTATCTTTAGCAGCTTCATTGGCCAGCAGCAGGAGAACAACAATAAAATAATGTTTTTTATTTATTTTATTTTTTTTGTCACGGTCTTATCTTCTGACTCCAGCTGTTGAACCATCATGTGGTGACAGAGCTGATGTTAGTAGATGTGTTAATGAACAACATGATGGAGAGGATATCGGATCCATGCTGCACGGTCCGCATGTTGGCTGTGCGAGGGCTGGGGAACATAGCCGTGGGCTCACCTGAAAAGGTACGCACACTCACAGTACTCACACTCACCCACCCTAACTGTTACGACACTCACAGCTTTCTCTGTATAACTTCCCTATCAGGTGAATAAATATGCCAAGGAGCTGCTGGCAGCCATGAGTTCAGGAATGGAGGAGAAGGATGATCCAGGTAAGTCAACAGCAGAGTTGCAAGTGAAAAAAGGTAACACTAATGAAATTTGTACCTAATTCACTGCAGTGTTTCTTAAAGCTTACGTGGTCATACTGTCATTAATCAAATCTCTCTTCTTTTTTTTTTTTGTTTGTTAATAAAACTAAAACAGGTAAACTGATCACACTTGAGGCCATGTCAGGTCTCTCTAAAGTTCTTGTCCACCTAGACAAGAAAAACGTTCACCTACTCGCGGTCTACATCTTCATGAAGATTAAACCTTTCTTGGAAAGTGTAAGTTTGGTCTTTATATCCGTCTTGTATCATGTTATTTATCATATTACCCTAAATAAAGTAACAGGTTTTTTTGTATTTTATATCAATATTATTTACTTTAGCTTTTTAAAAAGTTCATTCACATCTGAGGTCAGTTAGATTCCTTGAGCTTTGTTCAGTCCTGTGAGAAGATGACTTCATTAGAGACACCTGTGCATTTGTGGCCTTTCAGCAGGTGTGCCTACTAACAGGGCGCTTTTACTAGGCACACCTGGGTACCTGTCTATACCTGTGTGCCTAATAAAGTGAAATTTCCCATTCAAACCTACATGAGACGATGAAACGGGCAATGTCCCACCACACTTTCTCCAGTTGTCTAGATAAAATGCTAAGTGCAGCTTCTGACTCTCAACCAGGAGAACGATGACATCCGCTGTGCTTCCATCCATCTCATGGGTAACCTGTCCACATTTGGCGCAGGAGAGCAAGTGTTCAAAGACCAGATCCACAATGTTCTGGTCAGCCTGCTGTTACACCTGGTTGATCCAAACCCAGAGGTGGTTAAGGTACAGTGGGAAAGCACACACAAACTGTGACAGCAGCTTTCTCTCTTATTGCAGATACACTTTAGTACTAGAGGGTGAACTGTTACATGCCGTCATGCAAAAGTGGATTTGTTTGTTTTTTTAGGCGTGTAAGTATGCAATGCGAGTGTGTGCTCCTGTAGTGGGATCAGAACAGATCACAGCCATGTTTCAGAACCACCTACATGAAGATAAGAGCTTGCACTACGGAGAATTCATCAATGACCTCACAAAATACCTGGTGAGATGAGAGACAGTATGAGTTAAGCTTGTTTAAATGTCCCCCACATAAAATATGAGATAAATTCGAACCGTTAGTTTGGATTTTGTCAGCTTTGTGTCCTGATGTTTGCTTTTCTCACCACAAAGTTACAATAAATGATAATATCGAAGCACTTCACAGATGCTTCTTGGTGATGTTCATTGCGTGTTTTGTGGGTTGTAGATTCAGGACTTTCCCGGCATGCTGAACTTCTACCACATTTCAGTCATCCAGTTCTTCAAGAGTAACTGGCCTGAGGTCAGAGCAGGAGCTGCCATGTTTATAGGTATCACTGCACTCTCAAAGATCACACCATATTATAAACTGAAGTTCTAGCAATAAAAGTGTGAGGCGTCAAATGGAAACCAGCCTCTGTATCAGTTAGGTTACAGCATGCTAGTTTACAGATGACATGTGATCCTACGTGCCGTCCTCAAAGTGATGATAATGTATCCATCATCAGGGTTCATGCTGGGAAATCTTCAAGAGGAGCATCACTCCCACCTCAACATGGGCACCATCACTAAAGGTAAAGTGAAGAAATCCCTTCATTTCCTTCAAAAATTAGTTCTCATTCTTTTTGTTTGTTGGTTTTAATTATTTTGTGTGTGTTCATTTACAGGTTTGGTGATGCTGCTTCAAGATCCAGATCCTGTTGTGAGAGTGAAGGCTGCTGAAGCCATGGGACATTTCCACTGATACACACAAATATTAGTAATTCCTTTACACGTCAGTGGTCAGTCAATATAAATAGTAATTAAAATTTTAAAAATTACCAAAAAATATTCAGCACACTGTGTTCCAGTGTGCAGCCATTCTTAAATTATCCCAATAAACTAACTGCAGACTTTCATTAAAACCAGAACAGGGACCAAAGAGGAAGAAGTAGAGGTACGAAACCAAACGGTCACATGATCATACCAATGAAAACAAAAAACAGTCATACACACACACATGCAGATGCATTTAGCTCTTAGCATCTTTATTTAGCCCCTCTCACCCTTTACTCTGGTACTTGAAGGAATAGTTGATTCTTAACGGTATTTTAGTGACCCAGGACTGTGTTGCTCTTTACAGATAGACCTCATCTGTAGCATTCTGTCAGTGTGACAGTGACGACGAGATACACTGTGTTCTCTCAATGAATATATTATACGTGAAGTTTCTAACGCGAACGTGAAAATACATTTGAACTTCAGTAAAACTTTTTTTAGAATAAATATAGTTTCTTTGAATATATATGAGCAAGTGAAAGTTGCACATTTGAAGTACATGACTAGTTCACGTGAGCGTGGTTGGTAGCTAAAGTGTGTGTGTGTGTGTAGTCATGCCAGCATTTCGTGATGATGTCAGTGAATGTGGACTTTAGTTCCAGAAAATCTCCGTTAAAGGTAGTTGCAGTTTAGTGAGCTTGGTTTTGGTGTACTAAAGACCCCACCCCCCGCTCACCTTTTGAACCTTCAGCCACCGCTGAGCTGTTTTCCCGCCCTCAGTTAAGACCCTGTGAAACGTGCTTAGATGGATTAGATTTGTGGTTCCACGTGGACGTCTTAAAGTGAAGCGTAAAATAAAAATACATGCACGAGAGCTAGGGCAGATCAGATTTGAAGGGTTGACAGTGTGTCTGGAGGATGTGAGTAATTAATCCATATCGTTTAGCCACTAAATCAGCCACCAGTAACCAGCCAGTAACTGTTAGTGTTTCTATAACCAGCAGGACTCAAGCTCAGTAATGGGAACTGACATGGTAACTGGGTAAGAGTTTGGCTATTGACTAATGCCAGGCTCACCATCACTGTTTAATGACGCTGTTTATAAATCACTGCCATCTCTACAGCTGTAACAGTCATGTTTTCAGCTTAGGCTTTTAAAGCTGCTTTGATTGTTGTCTTGTTTTATCAGCATACGGTTAATTTTGTTTTTTAAATTTCACATGAACTTCACATTAATCTCACATGTACACGTTAATCGCCTGAAATAAAATCTTTGCCAAACCTCCTGTGTTAACCCTCATAAACACACCAGCCAAAATGGTATCAATCCATAATGCTGAGAGGTGTCACATTATTTAGAAAACTAACTCGCCTCCAATTAATAATTGTCAAAAAGACAGTCGTAGCCAATAAAAGGTTACTAACCTAGTGTTGCTTTGTCGGACAGTCCAGTTTAACCGTGATGAAACCAATGCCAAATATCTCCAGACTCATTATATTGTAGCGATGCCGTTAATGATTTTCCTTTATCCTAGCTTCGAAAGCACTTGATCCTTGTTTAGTTTTACAGTTGTTGCCTCCATTTGTGTGGTTTTAGGGTACTGATGTGGGTGTGCGTGTAACTGTGTGTGTGAGCAGTGTCTTATGCGAGAATGTCTTTAACTCGGGACCTTAGTATTCAAATCAATGTGCTCAAAGGCAACAAGTCGAAATTGATATGTTGTGCATCCATATTCAAATCGATTTGTGGACAGAAGTGTCCAGAAACTCTGAATCAGGTGACAGCGATGCATCGTTTGTTGTAAAGTTTACCTCTGATATTTCCGTTGCACTTTTAAGCTCTGCTGTGCGGTCCCTGATTGGGGAACTGGCCAGCAAACCTCTGCTAATTTTTTTCCAAAGTTCAGCATCACAAGTCTTCTTTTTTCTCCCTGTTTAGTTTTGCACTTGAATAATTGAGACACATTTGTCTCTTAATACTTACATTCACACTATAAATGTATTAATCGCATACATAAGCTGCTCCTGGATCTGTTTTTGTTAGCCCTACAAACAGGGACTCATGGCCTCCTGCACTTTCTAACACTATGGCTTGGTTTAGGGTGGTTGGTATTGTTCTGTTGTTGTAAACTTTGTACCACTGATATGATTGTTTCGTGTCTTCCTGATTTTTAACATGTTGTTCTGAATGTCAGATGGAGGTGTGATTATTTCAAATGTGTCTGCGTGTTGAAGCGTGAATGTGTGCATGTCTCTTTTCAACAGAGTGTGTGAGGACGATGGCAATCAGTGCATCTTAAACGAATAAATAAACAGACCCATTATAACATAACTGGTCATTTTGTATGTTTTTTAATACCTTTTTAAAAATGACTTATACTCTTACTATAGCAGATCAACCGAGTTCAAGACTTAACAGGATACTGGATGGATAAATCTCAACTAAGAGACCAGCAGATACCCACCTGTTTATATAAAGACACATTTTTATCCTGTAACACATGCCACCATTTTTTAATAAAAAGAAATTTTAGCTGAAAATCTTATTTCATATGTGTGACGTCGGTGTACTTTTCTGTAATCATGCAGAAAACTGTTAGAATAGAAAGTGAAAAACTTCAGATGACTCCAACAGAGAGCTACAATATTCCTGCATATTCGATGAGCTTCCAACCAGGAAGCGTGTTATCAGATTCATTCATATCATCCTCAAGTGCAGCTCAAGGACAATCTCTCTTAATCCAACAACAGATGAAACTTAGGTTAATGAAACTGCATAACAGTGAGTCAAACGATGCTACCAGGCTGATCACATCGTATTTCACTCATTACATTAAATTCACTGAGTTGTCTGATCATTCAACATGTAAACAACAGAGGTGTACCAAATAATATAGCCATGTTGTGTTATATTACATTGGTCCTTCTTGTGTTCTGCACACTAGAATATAGAGTTGTAACAGTTGTGTGACAGCACATCAAAGTCAATCACTTAAATATGAATGAATGTTGTGAATGTTGGGACGTCATAATTGTGTATAGAGAAAATGGAAAGTATCTTTCATTATAATTTTGTGAAAATTCAACTCCAAGCATGTTCGATTCTTCTTCTTTCTGCTGCTCCCACAGCAGCATGAGCAGGGCCCACTTCCTTTCTCGATTCACATCTTTGCACTTTTTTTTAACAAATCAATGAGGGAATAACTGCACACAACAGTCTGTGGAGGTCATTAAGGTAGCCAGTATTCTACTGTTCATGTACTGCAATACTACTTTTTTAATTTTTTAATGTGATGTGTCCGTAAGTCTGCAGATTAGTTTTAAAAACTGTAATTATCTTAGTAATTGTGCCAGACTTCTTAAAAATGGTTATGAGTCCATGATATAAGTGACTACTGTCACTTATATCATGGCCTCACTGGTCCAACTTACAGTAGATTTGAATGAATCACAAGTAAGCCTGCGGTCTGGGACAGAAGTTCTCTATTGTGATAATATCGTACTATAAGTCCTTTAAACTGTGACAGGAAGAAGAATAATTTTAAATTTAATTCTGGATTTAACAAGGAGCCAATGAAGAGAAGCGAGGGTGGGCGAAATCCCTCTCTTTCTAGTCCTCCTCAGTACCCTCGCTGCAGTGCTGATCTCTTGTGGTTAAACTGGTCTTCTAACACTGGCAGTGGCTCATGTAAATGTGCATAAATGGCATTAGTTATTATTCATAAGTCAGCTTAATAGGATATTCCTTTCCAACTAGAGACATTAATGAATCAAGTCCTGCTTCACATCCTACACTGGGTGAGGAACCATCTTTGACAACTTAAAACAACATCAGAAGTGGCCCCTCCATGTCTCACTGTAACCACGTAGATTTCTCACAGCCAATCAGCAAACATCAGATTATATGACAGATAGTAACATTATTGCACCTGACCAATCGGTAATTGGAGGATTTCAAACTTCATTGATTTTCCAGAATTTGGAAAATTGTGGTTTTTGTCCCTACCTACGCCCTCACGTGGTCATAAATCTGTATTGGTCCTGCAACAGGCTGGCAACCTATTCGGGGTGTATTCCGCCTCTCACTCTATGGCAGCTGGGATCGGTTCCAGCCTCTCTGTGACCTTAAATTGGATAAGCGGAAGAGAATGGATGGATTACGTACAGGAACGTATAAGAACCAAAGCGGGTTTTCGCCCTTAGTTATTTTCATTCGGAGACCCTTTATTTTTATTTGTTTATTCTTTCACTTCTTGTGATAAATTTTCGAATTTCTGTGTATTTTGTTTTCAAAACATCTACGCTTCGCTGTTACCGTTTTTCCTCAAAATTGGCTGGATATTAACTCAAAAGTGTACTTTCCTTTTGCAGCTGTCCATGTGGCTCCTTTATGGAAGCCAAATCATCAAGTTCCACAGAATAGCAAAACCTGTGTACACGTGTATACACTTGCTCAGTTGCTCACTTGGATATGTGCGTTTTATTTGTGAAAAGTAGCAGTGTCAGTCAAGAATAGTTATCATACATAAATGTTACTTTAGGTTTAGATGTGTTTTTCCTATATTTTCTGTTCACACACCTTTTTTTATAGGTGTTTATACTCTGAACTGCTGAGGAACATACTGTCTATGGTCATGTTATTGACCTTGATTTGCAACATAAAAACAACCAAAAACCAAACTTTTATTATATGTTCCAATATCACTCTAGGGTTAAAACTTTGCATTTCCAAGTATTTCAATGAATGCCCTATAAAGGATTTAAAAGTACTATTTCCTTTCCACATGTTCATCAAAGAGCACATATCAATATATTTATATCACTTTCCTCCAATTTCACACACAAAGACTCACATCAAGTACAAATTTAATTTAAAACAGAGCCAGAGTTTAATATGTCTTTCTGTTTTCATATTTGTGAGTGAGGAAGATCATTTTTATTTTGCCCCTTATCGGCATTTAGTTCATTTCACCAGGAGATTTGTTTTTATTACTTTAGGGCTTTTTATTTTATTCACAGTACTCATCCTAACTTCACTGCGTTAGGACTAACAGATCATTAACATAATCCATTTTAATTAATCCATTTTGCCTTTAAAAGTGTTTGTGTTAAAGGCAAAATGAGCTCTTTGAGACTTGAGTCTGATTTAAATTATAACCTCTTCTAGCTACCAGCTCATTTGTCCCAGTGCTAATCCCGGGACAGCTATTTTTACTTATAGTGGGCACAAATGAAAATGTTTTGGCTTTCATTTGCTGAAGTCCCACACTGGGTTAAACCAGATTTTTGTGAAAAGAGACATCCATTTTTTCTCTGCTGCAGTGATCAAATATAACACTATATAGTGAACTGCCCCACCAACTGTGCCCTGAAACCATAACATCACGAGACTGAAAAGAAAGCGTTTGCATTTTTTGCTGACATTGGAGGAAAACAAAGCTTTATTTGGAGTTTTACTGAATCTGTAGAAACAAATGATTTAATACAGAGAGTTAACCTTTATATATAATAAAGGTCTTTCAAAAAAAAAGAAAAGAAAAAGAAAACAACATTTCTAATCTGTAGGTTTAATATTCGCAGCATCCTGATGTTATTGTGTCTGCCACTGAAGTCCATTATGCAAAGTCAGGGAGACTCCCAGGTATCAAACAGACAACACTTTGTGCTTGTTGAAACCTGTTTTGCCCTTTTCACACTGCACACTTTAATCCCAGGGTTTACTGCAGCAGCCTGCCATGTTAGCCACTTTTCACCCAATTCTTCCAGTTTTTTTGCATGATCAAAGATTTTTGAATGATGTGTCACATTCAGTGGTGTGCATGATGTGATATGAAACAACATTTGCTTTTTATTGTTGTGTAGTTTTTTTTGTTTTGTTTTTTTATTGTGTAATTTTATGAAGTTAGATGAGATTAGTTTGCTGAAGACACCTTAGGGGCCCATTAAAAGTCTACAGATACATTCATACAGTAACGGTCAGTAAAATTAAACATTTTAACAGTACTTTAAAATACGAAGACACTGATTTTTCTCACTGGAAATAATATATTTAAAGGGTGTTATGTTTAACAGCTGATTGTAATTTGTCTGTTGGATTTACAGTGCTTGACAAATCAATTAGATCTCCACCCAGTGTAAGTTTAATGTCACAGCAGCCCTAAATTAACAATACTGGTAATTGCCAAAATCATTTTTAATGTTTCCGTAATAAGTTAATCCAGCAGCATATTAATCGAAATTATGTTTTTAGTGCAGTTCTCAGAGCACTGGCTTAAATTTAGTCATATAAACATGAATTCACTTCACTAATTGCATACTAAATGATAAATGATCATTTTTAGTTTGAAACAAGTTTTGACTGATTGCTAAAATATTTGTGTTTTCTTTGTTAAGCTCTGTATATCCACTGAAACAGAAATGTGGCATTCCTCATCGTTATACCAGACCTACTGTTTCTTCACTGATCTGTTAACACCAAAAAGCTAACATTGCATTTGTCAAAACCAGCTTAACTAACAATGAATTCATGCTAACAAGCATCTGCTGTGTAGCCAATGCCGGATAGTATTTCTTGTGCCTTAGCGGATCATTAGCATGTAACTTTATCACAGTTGTAAGTTTGTTTGTTTTTTTTTAATTAATTTACCATTTATCCAACATTGAAAGCACTCGCAAACAAATTAAAAACTCTTTGCTGCTTAGAAAATTACAATGACCCCATATTTTAAGAAATCAAAACACCTTTTTTCCATGAAAAGAACTTTTTTCTGACTCATTTTTAGTGATTACCATCCAAACCACAGAGAGTGTGAGGGACTAAGAAAGCACTGCGGGATGGACAAGCATTGCTGGCTTTGGTCTTAACATTAACACAAATATACAATACTGTCTGCCCTAAGTTTTGGATTGAAGTTAGTGGTTCACAGATTGCAGGATATGAACTGAGATATACTTCTCACTAGTAAAGTCAGCTCTGGTGGGCTGAGAGTGCAGTATGAAAAGGGCTTCAGATTTTTAAAAATAAAACTTTAACTGGGGACGTTGGAGGTTTTGGGCTCAGCGTTCGAAGAAACAAAGCCGTGCCTTCAGGACTAGTATTCATACTCCTCTGCACTACGTCGTCCGAAGTCCATCCAGCCAAGATAATCTCTGTCCTTTATCCTGTGGTTGGGGGGGAGGCCACTGGCTCTGCTGGTGAGGGAGGATCTGGTGTGGTAGGCAGAGCCTAGAGGAGACATGGATGAAACAAACTAAACAAAAGAAAAAATTCACTGCATTTCATAAAACTGATGTTGTTATTCTTTTTTTTAAACTACCCCTACTGTATGATAATAACATACGGTATATCTTCCAAATGAGACTGTTGACCTAACTCATGCTGACTCGCTGTGTTTCTATTTCTGTCCGTGAGCTCAGCAGGTCTCGTAGTCACACAGTGTTTACTTGAAAGGAAAAACAACGATGCGCGGTGACAGAGGGAGCAGAGAGTGAGGTCAGGAGGTAGGCAGACGACTATGATAGAGGACGCAGGCAGAAATGTTAGAGAAGGGAAGTAGCAAGCATGGAAGGATGAATAGAGAAGGCCAGAGGGAGGTGGGAAATGCCAGATGGTGGGACTGAAACACAGCATGAGTGAACGCAGGCTGCAGAAGGATGGATGTGGGGAAGAGGGAAATGTGAGCATGTAATGAGATGAGAAGTAAAGGGAAAAGGGAAAGGCAGTCATTTCATTTTCTCTTCCCATCCTTCGCTCTCTTATTCTGTATCGGCAGTCATACCTCTGATCACACCTTTCCTAGAGATGAGTCTGGCCAGAAGCTGGCTCAGGCTGTCTGGGGTGTCTGCGTCCTCTTGGTGCTGGCTGTAGTTGATAAGATGCCCTGAGAGGGGCGCTGGAGCAGAGCGAGCCTGGCGTTTGAGGTTGGGAGAAGGGAGAGATCCGCTGCCTGAGAGAAGAGCCGTACTTTCAGCTGTCTGTGGAGAAAATAGCACATTTATGAAATAATATATTTTAAAAAATAACAGAAACAACACTTTTTTCAAATGAAAAAAATATTTATCCTCCAGTGGAAAATTGAATAGAATTGTACTATGTGGAGGCAATTTCGACATTAAAGTTTGTAATCAGGGTCTTACTCCACTTCCCTTAATTGGCCGTGTACGCGCTGTTTAGATCTGCACAATGTGAGTGAGTGTGAGTATTTTAAAATGCTCTCTCTCAGTCTATGTGTGTGTGTGTACCCGTGTGTGTGTATGTGTGTGTCTTACAGTTGATTGTGAAGGCAGACTCAGGGAACCACTGGACAAAGCAGCCAGGATAACACAAACACAGATGCCTACATTCATGGCTGGATGGAGAGACAGGGAGAGAATAACAGTTAAACAAACTCAGTAGTACATTTCCAGTTAGTCTTTATTTGCTCTTTACTGTCTCTCATCTGTCCTCTTCTCTCTTTCACTGTCTCACCTCAGCTTGTTAAGGGAAAACAAACCAATGCAGGCAATATTGGCTTTGCAAAAAGCAGCAATAAATCAATTTCAGGTCATTTAAACACATCGGTTGAGAAAGAGATGACTCTTTAATGGTTATGCCTCGAACTACAGCAAACATCATTTTATGTTTTATTTTATAAGTACTCTCCTGCTCTGCATGTGACAGAACAGCTTCATGTTTACACACACACACACATACATGTATATGTATGTGCTGTTTGAAGTGGCCGTCTCTATAGTTCAGTGTTAATCTATGTGCTGGTTTTTGAACGGGGCCCACAGGAGAGTTTGTGTCACACAGAATCAATACATGAAGTTTACTCACATTGAAAGCAGAGGCATGTTCGTGAAACCCTTTTAACCCCTCATATAAATACATATAATATTATTAAACACAACAATAGATATATTTATAGATGTTTCTTATTAATTTGGATAGAAGATCATTTTTCTTATTTATTTATTCTTTTTTATCTTGAAGCCTGCCAAAGCAGCATATTATCTGTGATGAATGATGTTTTACTCCAGAAATTTTTTTCCAAAGGAAAATGAGTTGAATTAGATAATTAGATAAAACCAACAGCCCAAGCTGCTTCAATCTCAAATAAATCAAAAACCCCACTGCCTCAGTCTGTCACAGTGTTACAGCGCTCTGCTGCGTCTCTCTCTGTGTTAATATATTTACTAAGTCAAGGAATGACTTTTTCTACAGCCCATATACACTGGAACATAGATATGCAAGAGAGAATAACTTTGCCATAGTATTTACCTTTGCAGAACAAATAAATAAATAAAGCGTTTTAGATTTTTCATTTATTTTATGAACTAAGCCTTTGTTCTTAGTCTTGATCATTTTCTACTCTTCACAGTCCAGAACATCTTCTAGTTGTTGTTCACTGGTCAAATCATTACAGACGTGAGGTGAAATCGCCCCCTTCTGCAGTTTTAAACCAATTGAAATGGAGAATTTCTTTTTGTGTGATTTTATCACTATAAGTCCGGTGAAACGTTTGGTTTGAATAATTTGTTTAAACTGACACAGCGGTGGTGTAAATAGCCATTCTGCTCATGCTAATATAATTCCTTTTAGCAGCCGGTCATTGTCTCTCATTCATTATGAAATGAGCTGGTAATGATGTGGTAATGTAATGTGTGTGACAGCTCTCCTCTCCTCTCCTCAGAAAACAAAATGAGAAAATAACACTTTTACCCATCACTACTAAGTTAATACACAGAGATATGAAAATTAGCTCCTATGAAAAGTGATTGGGAATTTCTTCCCTACTTTTTGTTTAATTCCATCTCTTGGAATGATAATATTATCCACAACAAAGGTCAAATGATGTGCACAGAACCAACAGCTTCTGTGAGCGTTTAAACACAAACACAGAGTTTTCCTCCAGATAAAAGTTAGGGGCAAAATTAAATTTCTTATGTGGTCATTTGCACACTCAGACAGTAAAGGATATCTGGCAGCCAAATAATTCTCTTTCAGCTCAGCTTTCACCATGGATCTATTTTTACTCATCTATTACTTTTTAAAGACTTTTAATGATAAATATTGTATCCTTTTTATTAATAATTCTGTTTGGCTCATGTGTGAATATAATTTTCTTTCCTTAAAAGCCACCACTCACTTAAATAAACAGAAAAAAGATACACTGTGATCAACATGTCATTTGTGCTATAAAAAGGTAAAAGAAGAAAACTACATATAGATGGATAACTATGTATATAAATACCAGTCCGGTCTTTATTTGTCTAGAGTCTTCTCATTTTCAGTGTATAAATAACTGAAAATGAGGGGAAAGGACACCTTCTCAAACTATTAGTGAGTGTGTGTAACCATCCCCCTGTGACAGGAAAACAGAGAAATAAAATGAAGTTTTAAAATGAAACAAACTGCAGAGCATAACTTAAACCTTACCTGCAGCTGTTGAAGTAAACCAGGAGAGGCTGATTTGAAGATAGTGAGCTTTGCTCCACTGATGAGGCTGTGACTGAGTATGAGAGTGAGAGGGAAGACCATACTTTATACTGACAGAGAGGGAGGGGGAGGGGCCTCGGCCTGTGGGAGGAGCCTGCTGCTGGCGCAGAAAGTGACAGCGCTGACGCCAGTGAAGACGCAAACATGCATGCAAACTTAGAAAGCATAATGAGCACACACACACACACACACACTTCCACATATACCCACGCCAATATGAGAAAGAGGATTGGGACAAAGGTGGCAGCTTTAAATACACCTGTGACTGAAAATGAGGGGTTGGTACTTTGAATCCAGTAAAGAGATGCTTTGGGGATCTTTAACATGAGGTACACTGGTTTTTGCTGTAGATGATAATAAACTTGCAGTTCAGCTGCAGCAAGGCTCTAACAGCTTTAGCTGATCAAAAGCAGGGACACTGTTCATGTCTGACGGGCTGAAAATCACCCTGGGACTTTCTTTTCTTTTTTCCACTGATGATCTCTGATGAAATTATGACAGAATGAGTCTGAAGTGGAGAAGAATGAAACTCTGAGACTTTTAACAAAGCCTTTTGGTGTCATGCACATGGATCCTCTGGAATCTCGTGGATTTGTCATGTAATCAAACAGACGTGAGTGTTAAAGATCAGAAACACATACGATACTTGCTTATATTATCTCCTGTCTGAGTGTGTACCTTCATCAGCGATAAATGTGTATGAGCTCTGTGAACAGCAGCTTTTCTTTGAACAGTAATAACATCCCCAGTGTCTTCTTGGTGTTCATAGTGTCCTTAAATTGTTTAATTAACTAGAAGTGGGATCATTTTGTCAATCTATGAAGTACTTAATTAAAGAAAAAAATCCTTATCACAGCTTTTGGGTACAACACTTATATGTGAAACAGTGATGCACTGACTGTTATGAGTGTGAATATGTAGGGTTTATAGAACACATGTGGCTTTGGTACTGAGGTTTAGGAAATGAGTCTGACTTCTGTTTGAAAACCCTGAACAGAAGCTGAGCGGGCCACGAGAGAGAAGTTTTGAAATAAAATTCAGCTTTTTAATGTTTGATAAAAAATAAATAAATGAAATAAAAATTCTGTGTCTCTGAAGGCCAGAATGAAAGTAACAGCATGAGGATCCCTCTCATATATATTTTACAGATTCAAATGCTGGAATAGCAAAACTTTTAAAAGTTCATTAAAACTTAATGATCTATTTTAGTTATCATCAAATTGTCTGAGTTGAAGCACCCATTACTCAACTTTGTTGTTTGCATGTTTATAGCAGTTTTATTGTAACACTGAGACTTTGGATGTACAGGGTGGGCCATTTATATGGATACACCGTAATAACATGGGAATGGTTGGTGATATTAAAGTCCTGTTTGTGGCACATTAGTATATGTGAGGGGGCAAACTCCTCAAGATGGGTGGTGACCATGGTGGCCATTTAGAAGTCGGCCATCTTGGATACAACTTTTGTTTTTTTCAATAGGAAGAGGGCCATGTGACACATCAAACTTATTGGTAATGTCACAAGAAAAACAATGGTGTGCTTGGTTTCAACGTAACTTTATTCTTTCATGAGTTATTTACAAGTTTCTCTTTGTTCACAGCCATTGACATGTCGAAGAGGTTAACACGTGAGGAGCGGATCGAAATTGTGTTGATATCTGGTGAACGCAGTAACCGGGTCATTGCAGCAGATTTCAATGCAAGACACCCTACGAAACCACCCATCTCCCATGCTACAGTTAGCAAACTGCTTGCTAAGTTTCGTGAAACTGGTTCAGTGTTGGATTTGCCAAAATGTGGACTCAAGAAAACTGTCACTAATGAAGAAACATCAGTGGCTGTCCTAGCTTCATTCAGCA
>VUQG01022285.1:0-11168 GCA_015106755.1 Etia nguti | reverse complement strand
TTTACCAAAAAGGAAAGTTTGAAGTCTAATCTTAAAAGTAGAGATAGTGTCTGTCTCCTGAATCCAAACTGGAAGCTGGTTCCACAGAAGAGGGGCCTGAAAACTGAAGGCTCTGCCTCCCATTCTACTTTTAAATACTCTAGGAACAACAAGTAAGCCTGCAGTGCGAGAGCGAAGTGCTCTAATAGGGTGATATGGTACTATAAGGTCATTAAGATAAGATGGGGCCTGATTATTTAAGACCTTGTATGTGAGGAGCAGGATTTTGAATTCAATTCTGGATTTAACAGGAAGCCAATGAAGGGAAGCCAATACAGGAGAAATATGCTCTCTCTTTCTAGTCCCTGTCAGTAAGCCATGACCATCTGCCACTTTGAACTTAAAAGACTGGAGAGCCAAACATACCACCCTGAGATCCGGGCATTCTCCAATAAAATCAGGCCATTATTTGATCAAGAATTTTGTCATAACATATGTGACTGGCCCTTGGTTTGTAACGAGCGGCTTTTAGGCACCAACAATTGAGTGTGTGGAAAATGTGAAAATGTGGAAATGTCAGCATCGCTTCAAGGCACTACCTGACCATCAATTTTCATCACCAGACTGAAGACTGAGCGTAAGGTGTCGTCACGAGACTGCTCAGATGGAAAACCTTCTGTAGAGTGAATCACTGGAGCCAATGTGGCGTCACGAGAAGGCCCTGTTGTCTCCTCCTCCCCAGAGTCAGCATCAGACGACCCCACGTCACTGCTGAGCGCAGCGCAGACCCCGCAATGGTTCCCAAAATTAAGGGGTGTATCAGGCAAGAACTAACTTCAGCCTTCAGTCTACCCATTTTGCCCTTATACCTAATTTTCACCGGAACCAAGGGATATTCATAAATGTCCCCATGCACGCACCTAACGTCCACCCACTCTTCTGCTGGCCACTGGCACACCTCCGCCATCACCAGGAACACCTTCAGGAAAACTTGCCCCCCCCCTCCCATCTGCGGCAGTGTCACCGGGGGTAGTGGCGGCAGTGTTGGCGAGGAGCCACACCGAGCGACTAGGTTTTCCAAGTACTCAGTCTGCCGCTCAGTCTGCGCTTGCAGCTCCTCCGACTGTTTCAGATGCACCGCCGCTTGCTCCTGATGCATCGCCGCCAGCTCTGACACCATCTTGGCGAGTGCCTCCACTGGCTGTGCAGGTTGGAGATCCGACCTGCCAGATCCTGGGTTTCAGCACCACTGTGGAAAAAACGCCCGGCACGACCCAGATGCTTATGCAGTTTTTATTTGATTGTTGTGCTCTCGGACTTTGCAGTGCTCTCCTTTATCTTTGCTGCCAGCTTCTCTCACGCCAGCTGCTCTGTTTAGATGAAAACGCTCCTCTCCAGCCACAGCCACTACTGGAATAGGTTAGCTCATCGGTTGTGAAAATCAGCCTCCCCTGCATTCACACCCTGAACCCGCTGCTCCACTCCTCCCTTGCAGCCGAGCCACCAACCACACCCCACCACAGCTGGATTCACATTCTTATTTGAAGTCAGGGCTGAACCTGCTCTCATCTGTGAGGAAATTTGGGGCACCAATGGTATACCTGCTAGTTCTAGTGTTCTCGACAGTTTTGTCAGAAAAATGCACCAGTAGCTTACTGATGGTCATTTTGTAGGACTCTGGCAGTGGTTTTCCTGCTCCACCTTGCCTCAAAGTGCAGATACTGTGATGACCCTTTAATTTTTTTAGAGGAGTTTATTCTGAAGTTTCTTTGTTCACAAAAAAGTGAGATTTTTGTTGTTGTTGTTAATGAACTTATTGGTTTTTTGTTTGTGTTTCTGTTCATTCAATTAATGAGGAGTGTGGTCCAAATGAGACTGTTACAATAATAAATAAGATTTTATTTATTTAGACTTACCAAAATCCCAGCAGTTAGTTTAGCAGTTACTACTTGTCAGTTACTATAACTGCATGAAATATGAAAGATTTCCTGTATCTGTCTATGTGAAAGCAGAGCTGAATCAGTCTTTTAGAGACAGTACTTCGCCTAAATTCATAATCATTTAATTCACTGCTATATTTTATTAAAGTTATCACAAGAATTAGAGTGATATGTGTAGTGTTTTGTTTTTCCTTTGCTTCTCACAGCAGGTCAGTGATGACAGTTCATACATTTCAGTTCATTCTCATTCATATTCTGAATGCAAGATCAACTCAAAAAAAATACTGACAATTAAAAATGTTGTAATCATCCAAAGGTGACAGACTTTAAAATATGCTTTCAAGAAAAGAATAGTAGGCAGTCTAAACAGCCCATTAGCAGAGTGGACCCCCCATTTTTATTCCTTCCACTAAAAGATGATGTCTCAGACCAATTGTTAGCAGGTGACCATACAAATATTACATATATGTCTTAATTTAGTAACACTATCATGTTGTCACATTAGTTTACTACTTCCTGTAACTCAGTGACAACAGTGTCCCGTGTGGGGTGGGGAGGCTCTGGAGAATGTTTCTCAAGCAAAGTAGCATATGGAAGCAGCTATGTCATAAGAATACTAGCATACAATGCTTTAAAAGGAGCATTTTCCGACAGCTCGTGTTATCAGAATTAGGTGTCAGGCATGCCGGTCCAATTCCTGGCATACCTATGTGTGTTAACCTTAAGTATAAAAGAGAGTGCTGCTGTTGGCTCCGGCATCCAAACACCTACAAGTCAAAGAAGAAAAAGAGAATTTATCCATTCATCCAACTACTAACACGAACAACAGCAACTCACAGAGCAACATGCGTCTGTCTTCTATATCGCTCTGTAGCCTCCTTCTCATTTTAAAGCTGCAGCTGACTAGCACATATCCCATCAGCGCTGGTTTGACTGACACTGACATGGACATCTTGAAGGTAAGTCTCCTCACACTAAACTTTTTCTTGAAAAAGTTGAGTCTTCCTGGGAATTTTAGGCAATCTGTAGCAGCAACCAGAACAAGGAACTATTTATAGGCTTTAATGTCAGTTATTCATGTAAGATGATGAACAACATCCAACATTTCCTTCCCTAGCTGTTCCCAATATTTAGCCTTGATCTCTCATGTGGTGCTCGTTGGTAAAGCATAAAGTCTGATCATTTTTATCTGGGACCTGTGCTCCAAGATTGCATCTAATAATCTCAATAAATTGAGACATAAATTGTTGACAAATACATTTGAGTGCCTCTGTCTATCCTCATGCCATAGTTAAATTGTCATGTTTATTATTTAAGACAAAGTACAACTTTCATCTGTGTGGATCTTTAAAGGTGCTCCTTAACAGACTGGAAGAGTCTGTTTCAGAACAAACGGCAGTGGACCAAAGTGCCCCTGGACAGAGGGATCTTCTAGACAGCCTGAGCACGGAGGACGCAGGAGATGAACATCAACCAGATGCTGGACTAGATGAAGCTGAAATCCGGGAGTTTCTTTCAGCCAAGAACCTCAAGAGTGTCCGCAATGATTCATCTAGGAGATCTTCTGGTTGTTTTGGGCGACGGATGGACAGAATAGGCTCCATGAGCTCTCTGGGATGCAACACTGTGGGAAGATACAGTAAGTTACAGTAACTCCACCACAATAAGGTTTGAGTAATGTACCACAAATTTAACTTTTACTCTCTTGCTCTTCTCTTGCAGATTCAAAGCAAAGATGAAGTCTTACCATCTAAATTCCAAAACTGCAACGTCTCTACCCAAAGATACTTTTATTTAAAGGCTATTTATTTACTAATATTTATTAAATACTGTTGCTCAGCAGAATATTTAAAAAAAAATGGAAGCAAAACTGTTCCTTGTGTACTGTTGAATGTTTTAATAAATGTTTACAACTGCACATCATTGCCCCTCATCACTGACCATCAGACACAGTCAACATATTTAAAAAAGACACTAATGTACGGGAGACTTTTCCTTTTGAATCCTTTAATAAATATATCATCTAATTTCAGCACCATTGAACTGTCAAATATAAAAACACACACTGAAACATCAGTGTGTTGTTAATGAAGAAGCTCTTGTCATTCTGAGTAACTAACAGCAGCAGGGATGTTTATATACAGAATATGTCGGTTTCTTTCGATAACAGATTTATTTTTCTGTCTTCATAAAAAAAAGTAATGATCTGACACAGACCACGCATCAACATTAATGAATATGCTGAACTAATACTTGGTGATAATGATTTTCCATTCCCATTTATTTTACTGCCAGTGCATTACTGGTGATCAGCACTAAAATTCGATTCAGCTGAGTAGTTTAGTGTGTACAATCTTAGCTGGGCACCTGATTGTGTCTTCAAGGCTGTTTAAAGGCTTTCTAACAAGGAAGTGACGTACAGTGAATTACAGTACAGCTGAGCACTCCATCATCAGCTCCACTAATTAAAGCTAGAATTACATCATCATCAGTGAATTTGAATTAGCTAACATTTTTAGAGGGTTCAAACCACATTTCATGGCCACATGGTTTAGATGGCTTTTTGACTGACTGATATATTGTTTCCACTAGATGTATAACAAGTCACACTGACTCCACCACACTTTACAAGCCCCCAGCTTGTTAAAATTAATTCCCCTTTTAGAGATAATAAAGGGGGAAGACAAATCACATGTGAGTTCTTGTTACAGGCACCGAACAGGGGATTAACCCTATAAATGTCCTTTGTATCATATTTGATTTTCTGAGACCTCTATCTCATCAACATGATCAATACTTGCCATAATTTCAAAATGTTATGGGCAAAACTTTTTTGTCTAAAGTTAACATTGTTGTTAACAAAAAGTTGCCAAAAATGCCCAATGTATCAAATGTGATACAAAAAATATATAATAAATATATTAAAAAATATAATAAAACTATATCATACACAACATGATATAGCAAAAACAAATTGTGGATTTTGTTATGAGGGTTAATAAACATCTCGGTTCCAAAAAAATCAGAATTTTCTGGCTATTTTTTAATGGTTTGGGTCTTACAGGGTTAAAATACAAAAAAAATCACTTCGTCTAGAAACATACTAGGCACGTGCACGACTAGACGACTAATCATCGCTATTGTCACGAGTGGGCACCAGACGTACTACTCATTTAATCTAATTGCTTTCATTTTAATGGATGCCCAATGACAGCAAATTGTTGTGTCCCAAATGTTACGCAGCCATGTTTGGTTGGGCATGTCCTACCAGGAGGAGGCCTAGATTAGACCCAGGACATGCTGGAGAAATCTGTCGGCTGGCCTGGGAATGCCTTGATGTTTCTCTGGATAAGCTGGAGGAGCTGGTTGGTGAGAGGAAGGTCTTGGCTTCCCTGCTTAGGCTGCTGCCCCTACGACCCAACTTCACAGAAGCAGAAGAAAATGGCTGGATGGTTTATCGATTTCTTATTTTAGATTTAATGTTTTATTTAAGTGGTTGTCATGAATTTTTGAACCATGTGCATCATTCAAGGGTCTGGGGCTCTGAGGAAAAGTTTTTTTTTTTTTTAATTTGTCGCCAAAGTGATGCTTATATGATTGTTGGGGTTTGCTCTGTTTTTTATTCTATTATTGTGGGGTCTTTATCTTACAGTTATGAATTCATAATGCACGCCACACTTTTCAGTTAGAATTTATTCATTTCTCCAATGTAATTTTGTCATATTTTAATAATACATGAACTATACAATACTATTGCTTATAGTAAGAGTGTATAATAGTTATCATGCCATATTCAACATCATTTTATTTTAAGTGCTGTTCTTGTCTGGTTGAAGTATAATGTGCAATGATCATAGTGCACAATGCAACGTGCCACACAATTAAGGAGCATGATTCATTATTGAAGAATGTGATTATTGGTTTTGAAAACCTTTGTTTAGACAGTTTTTGACCATTCAACAGTCTGAAAGGCTCATAATCAAGAAGCATGGTTCACAATCCTTCTGTTAAATCTCCTCACTCCGGACCTGAACTAATTAATCTCTTGTCGTTGTGGAAGTTTTCCATGTAATAAAGCCTGCAGACAAGCGGTGAGCGGTAGCTAACATCCTTTAATCAAAAAAAAGAACAGAAACCCAAGGTTGGTGAGGGAATGCATCGCTGGGGCAGACGATCGGCAGAGTCCCTACCTGAGCCCAGAGTGGCCCTGGGTTTAAATACTTCTTACAGGAACAAAAGGCAGTACACAGCTGTTTTCACACCTTTGGTCTTTCCCCCCAAAGAAAGTTTCACAGTCCCTTGCTACCTCTTGCAGTGGAGAAAAGACAAAAGGCTCCACTACCTGTGGTGCCAGGCTTCCTGTGTCAATGTCCCCATTTCCTTACCAGACCCCCACCATCTGTTTAACTGCTTGAATAGGGTATGATGCAGACATGCTAAAACAGTGGCCTAAAAGCATTACTAATAAACAATGTGATCAATACATAAATGAAAGAAATTCTAATACACTAGGTAGCTATAACAAGTTGCTGATGAGTGGTAAGAGAACCAGCCCTTAAACAGTCTGATAAGTTGACAAGAAGCTGGCAGGGGTAGAATGCCACACCGCCCTAGGTAGCTCATAAACACCTTTAGACCTGCAGCTCACAGCAACAATTTTGTCATTTCAGCTCTAGTTTTATAATCATTTAAGGTTGACCAAACTATACAGTTGGGTACTTTTGTAAGGCTTGACCTTACAGGGGAGCCTTAGTTGAAAGAAACTTTTCTTAACAACAGTAATAGTGCTTTAAAATTTGGACAGATTGTCAATTCCTTGCAACGGGATGGCTAAAAGACCAATGGCGCTGTCATGCACATCTAACAGGTTGGGTTGCCCAAAAAAAAAAATTTCTGTTTTACTTTTGTTCAGATTAAGAAAGTTTCTCCTACCCTGATTTTACATCTCTGAGACAGTTCACTAGTGCCTGAATAGAAACATGGCTGTTGGTTTGTTTAGGTAAATATAGCTGTAGGTCATCTGCAAAGCAATGAAGGGAGATGCTTTTTAAAAATGGACCCCAAGGGAAGCACCCACGTTTAATTCAAGCTGTGGCAGAAGAATGCTATGATCAGCAGTGTCAAATCACACAGTCAGGTCCAAGAGCACAAGGACAGGAGAATTACCAGCATCAAGAGTTAAAAGCAGGTCATAAAGACTCTTAAAAAAGGCTGACACTTCTCGGAAATGCCGTTTAAATCCAGGTATGACTGTAGATGGGTATAAACTACCTTCTCTAAAACCTTAGAAATGGAGCTTAGAAATATCCCTGAAATTAGAAAGAACATGTCACAACCCTTAGTATAGAAGTCTAGGAGGCACAGGGTGTGACACAAAATGTATTAAGTAAAACTAGCAACAAAACACAGCTCAGCATGAAGTTCAGTGTTTCATACGTGATTTAACAAACAGAAAGGAAGCTATACACTTCAGGGTTTCTAAGGCCAAAACAGCAAACAAAATGACCCCCTTCTGACTGAAAATAAAACAGTTCTTATCTAACAGAACAAAAGTACAATGCCTAAACTCTCTGGCTAGCTACATAACAGGAGAAAAACAGGTTTAAAGAAAATGGTAAAACAAGATATCTTAACACAGTTCAACAAAACAAAAACATCTAATTACTCAGACAGTGGGTACACAAGATTAAGTTTCATGCAAAATCACAGTGGCAGAAACACCACCTCATAGATGCCCAGGGGGAAAAGACATGGCGCTGGATGAGTGTGGCTTTTATGCAGTCCACTGATGAGGAGGAAGTGACTTCAGCTGTACATCAAGCTGGGACAGGAGGTCTGCAAACAAACAAGAGACGAAAAGAAAAAAACTCCCTTCTAGTAAATGGAACCCTTAGAGGACAAGTGGACGTAACAGAACAGATGAGTCCAAGTTGTCTTTTTGTTGAGGAGCTGTATGACAGCATGTTTAAAAGCAGCTGGAACACAGCCAGACATCAGGGATCAATTGATTTGGTCCACAAGAATATTAAAAACCTCCTTGAAGAGGTGGAATGGTGTCTAGGGGGCAATAAAAAGGCTGCATATGCTGAACTATATCCGTTTAAAACGGGACGAGGCAGCTGTTCATAAACGTAATACTAAGTTCTCAAAGACAACTGGGCAAACAGGAAAAACAGCAGGATTTGGGGCTGAATCACAGACAAAAGACCTGATAGCAGAAGTCTTTTTTTTTATGTGAGAAATTTTTCACAAAGTGCAGATGAGGGCATAATGCAAGTAGCACTACATGGATTTATGAGAGAGTTAATAGTGCTAAAAAGAAAGTGAGATTTGTGGCTATTATTTGAAACGAGATTTGATAAGAAAAAAAATGGGTTTTTCAGCTTTAATGAGTCTCTGATGCTCCAGTAGACTGCTTTTTAAAATATCTAATGAAACTTGAACAAGATCCTTTTTCTGTCTTCTATCTGCATGTTGGCAATTGCGGCTTAGAGGGCGAATAGTGTCATTCAGCCATGGCTCTGTCACCGGCTTAGACCGTTTAATTCTAAAAGGAGCCAACATGTCCAGTAGGCTAGTACAAGAAGAATTAAAAAGTTCTCAGGATTAAGATTAAAGTAATAGTCCCGAACGACAAGCACAAAGTCATTAAAAGCTGATGCAAAAAACATGCTGTTAAAGAATTTGTTTTGCGCACCCAGCGGGTCAGAGAGCATGGTTTAGTTTGAGAGCTGGACAAAGTAACAGTAAATAAAACTACATAATGGTCTGAGATATGAGTGTGCGTCCATTTTCATGTGTTGGAACAGACGCTGAGTGAGGTTAAATGTTTCAGTAAGATCAAGTAATTCTTTCACCATGAATTCGGATTCACAACTGACATGAATGTTAAAATAACAGATGCTCAGAACCCAATCATTATTCACTGTTATTTCTCCCACAAACTCTGCAAATTCTAACAAGAAATACTTGTTGAACTTTGGCAGGCAGTAGACCAGAGTGCACAGAATAGGAGTATTGAAGTTTATGACTGCACTTCAGAGGTGGAGAAAGCGTCAGGTGTTGACTGTCAACATTGGAAACTGGATATGAACACAGTTGCTAGCCCCCCCCATCTCCGTCTGTAGCCTGAGGGGAGCTGAAAAACAAATAGTCAGGAGGGAGAAGTTCTGATTTGTAGAGGTGCAGCTTAGTGGCTGAAGGTTCCTATAATCCACACCACTAAGTTTGGCACATTTTTAGCCTTGGTTCAGATAAGCCTTAGTTTTCAACAAAACACATCTACGCTTCTCCAGTCTTTTTGAACGTTTCTGTGAACCCCAGTCACCACTCGCAGAAAGACCGTGCTTGCAGACACTGTTTTTTACTGTTCTGTGACACTTTTGGCTAGACCTTCTCAGTTTTAGACCGCTCTGCAGTCTACACTATTCAGTCTCTGCTTGGTTGTGCATTAGGGTCACCTTTACTTTTGTGTCTGGTGCCTTGACAACCGCATCATATTCTCACTTTGATTTTTAGGGTGTCTTTGAATTCAGCCCTCTGTGGGTTGATAATTTTCATTTCAATCAAACAATGTGGAATTCTTTCATTCCTAACACATTACCCAGTCCATATCAGCATAGATATCCAGCATTGTTATTCCAACTGACATATGTTTTCTAAGTGTTTCTTTTCTTTAGCAGTATATCTCTTTCATACAGATCTAAGTGCTTTTTATCTAACAAACAAAACAAGCAGTTTTTATTTGAGAGCATTCACTTTCGTTAATTTCAGATTTTTTGACTTCAACGTCAACAGTGACAAGCACAAAACAGCTCTGTTAGCTTCTGTTAGCTCTCAGGAGGATAGCAGGCAGCGTACTAGAAACTAGCAGTGATCCTTTTGGTCACTTTGCGTTTCATATGACTTCAGTCAGAGTCTTTAGTGTTGGAGTATTGCAAGTACAACTGAAATGACATATAAAACATTAGAAAAACATTATATTGAAAGACTGAAGACACTAAGTTTAAGAGCAAATCTTCATCCAGACTGTGGCTTATGATCTGCTCCATTTTTTGTGTTTTTAGTGCAGAACTTTTTTGAAAAGAAGACTTTTGTGTTTGCAGTAGGCTCACATTTCACATGAACTGTTTTGTTTGTTTTTGTTTTGCCTGTTTTGTCTTCCCAGTATTTATCCCTGTAACTCTAATATCTAACAGAATGGAAAACTACCAGCTTCTCAAGATACACGCTGTTTTATTCAGGCCATTCACTAGGATGTAGCTGATAAAAAAATCCTGACTGGCTGGTTTTAGTTTTGTAGTGCACGGTAGTGGTGGGTGTGGTGATGAGCGAGGGCTCATCACCACACCGCATTACACAGCTCCAAATATTACTCACTGACTTGCTGTTCTATCCCTCTGAATAAATATGAGCGCTAGAAGACATTTTCAACATCGCCATCATGTGGAGCTTGGAGTTATTGAACAAAAAAAAAAAAGAAATAAAAAAATAATAATCATATTACCTGGAACCCATTTGACCCAAAAGAATGAAAGCCAAAAACTATTGTATTAATACTTAATATAATCATGCCTTAAGTTTACTTCCAGACATCCATGTGATCTTTTCCAGGTTTTTAGGGTACTGTCACAGTCCTGGGTCTGGGTACCATATTTTTCGGACCATAAGGCGCACCGGATTATAAGGCGCACTGTCGACAAACGGGTCTGTTTTCATACATAAGGCGCACGGGATTATAAGGCGCAGTAAACGAAAACAGTCAGATAAGTCAAACTTTACTCAACTCATTCCTCTTGCTTCCTGCACTTCCGTACCATTGATTCATTAATGTCGAATTCTCTGGCAGCTGCTCTATTCTCATGTTGTTCCAGTGTTTTTCTAATTTTTGCTATGTAACTTTGCACTGTCCACTTTCTGCTGTAACAAAACACATTTCCCACGTGTGGGACAATAAAAGATATCTTATCTTACATTAATGACTAACCCCGTATTGTGGATGGATTCTCTCAGATGTTCTCCCCTACTGAAGTTTCGTCCGTTTAAAGCATCTTTCAATGCAATTGCATTTGTCAAATTCAGCGTTCATTCTCCAGCTTCACTGTGTTATGCTTTGTTATGCTAACATATCTGTGTCGCTAGCGATCACTAGCACAGCATCATATACCAGCTAGTCCAACTTCAGTAACCCTACAAACGTCACTGCTGTGTAGTTTTCTGTCTTCATTTATGTTGGAAGTGATAACAGAG
>VUQG01022284.1:77920-94128 GCA_015106755.1 Etia nguti | reverse complement strand
GCAAGCTTATATGAGCCAGCGGTGATATCTGTACATGCAGTAGCCTTAAAATACTCATTATTCATTCTCCTGCTAGGTAAGAATTGGTGTTTTATATGTATATTGTTTCTTTCCATATGCTATTGTTTGGTTATGTTATGATGTGTGGTTAATGATTATTAGTGTGCTAATCGCGAATAAGCTAGTAAGCTTGAAAATTAGCCACCATGCTAAGCGGACTTCAGTGATCAAGTTCGTGTGTCACTGTTTGGAATATAAACCCATATGGTTTGCACTACTTTTAAGATCTAAGCTAAAGGGATGTTAAATGTGTTTTTTAAAAAGGTGCAAGAAGGACCTGACTCAGTGAGCGATGTGTGTTTAGTGTACAGTAAGCTGTCATATATGTTGTGTATTTGCCCTAGCACACTGCATTGTTGCTTCAGGGCTATGAGTACACATGGCCTGTAGCTGTGTCAGAGCAAGCTTGTGTGAGCCAGCGGTGATATCTGTACACGCAGTAGCCTTAAAATACTCATTTTTCATTCTCCTGCTAGGGTGGAGGAAACTTTTCTGTTGAGGAAGAGGCCCTGCTGTCCTGCCGTCTTACTGGTGCCATTGAGGGATCAGCGGCTGCTACATATTCTTCTCGAGCTCGAGTATTTGGACTTAAGGACTCACAGACAAGTTTCATATTTAGCTCTATACATTTTTTTTTTATTTTGCTGGCCAGCTATCACAATTTTCTTATTCACAAAGGCTATATGGAGACTATATGGACCACCCTTACCTCTGAGTATGGTACACAGTCTCTGGGGCAACATTTTGATGAGCTTATGCAGTGTCACAGCATTTATTTCCAGACCTGCATTCATTTTTTGACAACTTGATGACAGGACGTGCCATGTAAAGTCTTCTCAAGCACATCCCAAATAATCTCAGTGGGGTTAAGATCTGGAAGTTGTCGAGGCTGAGCAATGGGTGAAGATGATGCTCCTGTCACAATTCCTGGAATTGTCATCCTTGAATATGTCCCTGCCATCAGAGAAGCAGTTATGGCTTTGTGCTGAGAAAGAGCTTTTAGAGTGTTGCTGGAGAAGTATACAGAAGGTCAGAAGGAGTTTTGGATCTAGAAAAAAAGCATATGATAGGTTGCCAAAAGAAGAACTGTGGTACTGCATGAGGAAATAAGGAGTGGTAGAGAAGTGTGTGAGCGTGAACAGATAGGTTCAAGGTGGGGGTGAGATTACTGAGCCCCTTCTTGTTTGCAGTGGTGATATACAGAGTGACAGATAAGGTCAGGCAGGATTCTCTGTGGACTATGATGTTTCCAAACTCACTCATCCATGTGTTTATGGACCTTGCTTTGAGCACTGGTGTGCAGTCCTGGTGGAACAGAAAGGGGGCATCCCCAAACTGTTCCCACAATGTTGGAAGCATGAAATCATTCAAAATGTCTTGGTAAGCTGAAGCATTAAGAGTTCCTCTCAACTAAATAGCCAAGCGCAGCTCCTGAAAAACAACCTCACACCATAATCGCTCCTCAGACTTTAGACTTGGCACAATACAGTCAGACAAGTACTGTTCTCCCGACAACCACCAAACCCTGGCTTGTCTATCAGACTGCCAGATGAGATAGAACAGAAGTGTGATTTGTCACTCCTGAGAACACATCTCAACTCCACTCTATAGTCCTGTGGTGGTGTGCTTTACAACACTGCATCTGACAGTCTGCATTGTGCTTGGTGATGTAAGGCTTGGATGCAGCTGCTCAGCCATGGAAACCTATTACATGAAGTTTGGAGGTCTGCAGCAAGTTGGTGGTCTCTGCACACTATGCGCATCAGCATATGTTGTCCCCGCTCTGTGATTTTACGTGGCATACCACCTCATGGCTGAGTTGCTGTCATTCCCAATCACTTCCACTTTGTTATAATACCACTATAATAATACCACAGTTGGCTATGGTATATTTAGCAGCCAGGAAATTTCACAACTGGACTCATTACACCGGTTGCATCCTATCGTGTTACCACACTGGAATTCACTGAGATCCTGAGTGTGACCCGTTCTTTCACAAATGTTTGTAGAAGCAGTCTGCATGCCTATGTGCTGATTTTAAACAACTGTGGCCATGAAAGTGACTGGAACACCTAAATTCAATGATTTGAATGGGTGAGTGAATACTTTTGGCAATATATTGTAAATGATCCTGTACCCACAAGGCAGCCATGAAGGATGTGATCATCGGGCTGGAACCAATCATCACTGAGTTGGGTAAGGGCCACACCAATCAGACCCAAGCACTTACCTACGCATTCTAATCAGAACACTCTCTCACACTGTGCAGACTTTTGAGAATATAAGAAACATACCAGAAAGACGCAAAAAATTACGACAGCAGTAAAAACATGCATATGAACAATGTTTATTCTAAATTGTTATCTGAGAGAGCTACTGGCACAGATTTGTAAGAAGTCACAGATTTGTAGTTTGTCAGTCTTGAAGGTTCACGAGCTCGGCTTTTCCGATATTCCCTCCGGTGAGGATGCACACAACATCCTTGCCCTCCAGCTCTGGGACCTTGTTGTTAACGATGGCAGCAAAAGCAGCAGAGCCTGATGGCTCCACCACCAGCCCAGATCTGTAGAGCGTAGACACGGCCGCCTCGATCTCCTCATCACTAACGAGGACGATCCCCTCCACGTAATGCTGGCACAGCTCATAGAGTAGCCTGCCTGGTGATGGAGCAAGAAAACTCTTCTATTTTCTCATGAATCGCAAACAGAAAGTCAAGGAATTTTAAAATAACTGTTCATATACAAGCCAGATATGCGGGAGAGAAATTTGACAAAAACTACCTACGAAAGGTGGTGCAAGACCTGACGCGATGCTCTTGCTGTCCATTCCTACTGGTTTCTTCTCAATTAAGCTTTTGTACATTGTGCAAGCTGCGTTAAGCAGAAACACACTTAAAGTTTCTGTACACAAAACAAGCTAAACATCAGTTTGTTGGTGACTTTTTACCTCCTTCTGGCTCCACGCCGTAGATCCTGGTTTTACTGCAACCTGACAGTTTGATGGCAGCAGCTACTCCGGCCAGCAGCCCACCTCCACCACAGCACACCACCACCACATCAGGCTCCGGCATCACCTCCAGCACCTCCATACCTAGGCTAAATGCATGTGCACACGCAATTAAAATATGACAGTGATATTAAAAATGGCATTTTAACCTATAAAAGATGAAGATAGGAGCACTCTTATGCACCAGCGTCCAGCCCTGATTGTACCTGGCATGCCCTGCAATTAGATCCAGGTCATCAAAGGAGTGCAGGAAGGTCATGTTGTCCTCCTGAACACAACGGTTCACCACGTTTATCAGACAAGATGTAGGAGCTCGCTCCACCTCCACCCCTAGACTCTGAGGACAAGAATAACCACTCCATAAAAATGACAAAGTAATAAATTCCCACTTATTAGGAAGTAATTTATTTGTCTGTATTTAACTTTCAAGGCTTTTGTCTCTTGCTTAACTGTGCCACAAAAGACCTCTGACCTGTATGAGGATGGACCTGTCCTCTGGGGCAGTTTCGGGCATCACCACTTTTCCCTTTGACCCGAAGTGTTTTAAGGCATATGCAAACGACTTGCCGTAGTTCCCAGCAGACATAGTGACAAAACGGTCACCAGCCGGTCTCCTGGCAAACTGATTGGCTACTCCTCTGATCTTAAAAGACCCTGTCATTCAAAAACAGGAGGTCAATAAACCTGAAGCAAAGCGTCGAGGATGCCAAACAAAGAGGGTTTCACCAACCAGTTCTCTGCATGTTTTCCAGTTTGATGTGGATGTTGCAGCTGATGCTGAGAGGCAAGGTGGTCTGGCTCCAGGCGATCATGGGGGTGTTGATGACACCCAGAGGGCTGCTCCTCACCGTCTCCCTGGCTTCTCTCAGCATGTCCAGAGTGACAGCGTCCGCAGACACCTCACCCATCTGTGTGGGTCAGAAAGAGAGAAACATCATCACACCCAGTAGTTTAGTTTTACAGAAACGTATAAAAGACACTTATTAATTAATATAATTTTGCAGTCACTGTAGGATTAATTTAAAATATGTGAACACTGCAGGTCTCAATCATGAGTTCACAGTTCACAGTTGTAATCATCGGAAAATGTAAAGAATTGAGTTGGTTTAATTGGTAAGCAGTTCGCGAGCCTCTGATTTACTAGAGAAAAAAACGTGAAAGTTAACATTTAAAACACACACTCTTATATATAAAACAACTCTTTTGACAAAAGTGTCCTTAAACGAAACAAAAAAATATATATTTATTCTGTTCGGTATATCATATACAGACCTTATTATTTGTTTTCACTCAGCTCCGTGACGTTTAGTGTTACAACTTTTTCGGCTTCCTCCTTGATGGTTCCGGCAGAAAAATGCGTTTCAAGTCGGACGCTGTTGCTGAGCGGACCGCAAACATGGCGGCTTCTGTAGAGCAGTTGGGTGAAATATCCTAGCTTCCTGAGCGAGAAGGTGTTCAGAGCCAGACTGCAGTAATATGAAAACATGGCCTTGATAAAGCACGTGGTGTGCGCCATGTCCGGCGGCGTTGACAGCTCTGTCGCAGCGTTACTGCTGAAGAGAAGAGGTGAGAAAAGCAGGCAGTAGAAACACTGAAGCACACCTGCACTGGCTTTGTGATGGGAAAAGGTTAGCCAGGCAGGTGAAGCCGCTGCATACGAATGAAAGAAATAGACGAAATAAAGACCAAAGTAAAGCTGTAAGTGAGTCTCATTGTGATTGTGTGCTGTTTGAAGGTTACAACGTGACTGGAGTTTTCATGAAGAACTGGGACTCTCTGGATGAGAAGGGGGTCTGCACCACAGAGAAGGACTGTGAGGACGCATACAGAGTGTGCCAGAGCCTGGATGTCCCCTTTCACCAGGTCTCCTATGTCAAAGAGTACTGGCATGAAGTTTTCAGGTATTTCTGTCTTCTTCTGCCTGCTGCCTTTAGGGCTCACAGCAGCTTATCATCTGCCTCAATCCCCTATCCACCTCTGCTGTATGTCGTCCTGTCGGCGCCGTGTTCAACATACTTTGTCCAATACAGATGGCGATAAAATGATCATGCCGCCATCCCCAATGAAATTTGAGAAATGACGTTTTTGTGAAAATGTTCCAAAGGGATTTTCAGCATATCATTTCTAAACGTACTACTTTGATAATCTAGTAAAAAAGACAGTTGTAGGTCATTTGGACCACCATACCCAAAAAAAGTGTTATAAGCTACTGCACACAGAAATATTTGGATGCATCTGTTGTGTGGGCTCCCTGCCCTCCTGTGTACATACATGGAAAGCTGTAGGTGGCAGTCAGCACAGAAGAAAGGTCTACATCTATTTCCTGTTTTCTTTCACCCGTCCCAATTATCGTAGGGCAAGAGGCAGGTTACACCCTGGGCAGATCATCCAGGCAGACAGACAACCATTCACGCACACATTCACACCTACAATTTTAGAATCACCAGGTAACCTAAAGTGTGCCAGTGGAATGTGGGAGGAAGCCGGAGTTCCCAGAGAGAACCCATGCAGGCACGAGGAGAACATGCAGACGCCACATAAATCCTACGTGGGTTCTCTCCAGGTACTCTGGCTTCCTCCCCAGCTGGTAAGTGGATTTGAACCCAGTATCTTCCTGCTATGAGGCAACAGCGCTAACTATCAAACCACCATGCTATCCACAATGATCATATGCAGCATTAAAAAGTAGGAGCTCAGTTGGAGGCTGGTTGCAAAGTGGCTTGCAGATGTGCAACAACTGTGTGCATGCTGGAAGAGCTTAAAAAGTGTAATATGAGGCGAGCTTCCAGGATTCATGATAAGGAAAAATGTTCTGAATTTACATTTCAAATTGATATTGACTTCATTGAGATTTAGAACAAAAACTCGGATCAGAATGTGGAATCTCTCAAATTTTGAACTTTAAAAAAAAAAAAATTTTATCCAGTGTTGAGCACTGAATGCAGTTTCTCTGTCTGGTTTGCAGTAATCTGTTGAAGGAATATGAGAGGGGAAGAACACCAAACCCAGACATACTATGCAACAAGCACATCAAATTTAACCACTTCCACAAATACGCCATCGACACCCTGGGTACGCTGTTTTGTTTTCATTCTCATGCTTATTGGTTGAAATAAAAAAAAAAAAATATGATCACTTTAGTCTCAGACACACTCTAAGAGATGTATTGTTTCCTGTAGGTGCTGATGCCATGGCAACAGGCCACTATGCCAGGACATCACAGGAAGATGACGAGGTTTTCGAACAGGCTCACACAGCTCCGCCCACCACGCTGTTCAGAGATCGATTTGAGATCCGAAATCGTAAGTGTGACTTTCACTTTATACCTCTTATATCTCTGATTTTTACACTAATTTCCACTATTTTTGTGTTTCTGTGAGTGAAGTTGGTCTTTCTTTTTTTTTCTTGTGTTCCCCTAACCAGCTGTGAAGCTGTACAAAGGGGCCGATCTACTCAAGGATCAGACCTTCTTTCTCAGTCAGATCCCACAACAAGCCTTACGGCAAACCATGTTCCCGCTCGCTGGACTCACCAAAGAATTTGTAAAAAAGATCGCTGCTGAGGCCGGGTTTCACCATGTGCTGAAGAAGAAAGAGGTGCCCAAATATATTACAGACTTTAATGAGGAGAGAGGAGAGGAACACAGGATTTAAATTGACTTGCGTGTCTTTTCAGAGCATGGGTATCTGCTTTATTGGGGAGAGAAACTTTGAAAACTTCATCTTGGAGGTAAGTATTTATTTCATATGGCAAAATTATCTCATTTTCATAGGATTTAGGAGAAAACCTCAGATCATTTTAATCTTCAAGTGCTTTGTTTCTATTTTCAGTATCTGGAACCCAAACCTGGGAACTTTGTCTCCATTGAGGATGGGACTATAATGGGAACCCACAAAGGTGTGTTTGTGAACATCTCTTTTTTAAAAATAAAAGTGTGCCACTGTTGTACACCTGACTAAAATGTATTATAGTCAGGCGGCATTCTCTGGAGCTAAAAACAAAGCAAACGTCTGAAGTGTTCCTCAAATGGCCACACGAAGCTGACTTCAAATTCAAATCATTTCCCATGGAGTCACATGTTAAAGGTTACAGAGGTGGTTTTGGTCCATATGTGCATATATAAAACTATCAGACACCTGTTTGTCCCTACTTTTGTCATTTTCTCGTATGTTTCTGTCCATCTAGGTTGGTTCACACTGACACTGGGCCAAAGGGCAAGGATAAGCGGGCAGAGAGATGCCTGGTTTGTGGTGGACAAAGACATTGTTACTGGAGATGTGTTTGTGGTGAGAACATCTGTGTTTTTGTTATTAAATGTCAAAGCATCCATCATTCATTCTTCTGATGTTCCCTTACAATTAGGAGCGATTTTTGTCCACTGGTAGATTTAAAAACCAGGTTTGTAAAATGAAACAGAGGATGGTAATACCTGTAACTCTCTGTAGGAGGCAGCGTATTCATCTTTGGTCTTTCTTGAAGAACGTGTTCGAAATTCATGACCATTTTTAATCTGGTACTTGATTTGTTACACCTCTCTCGGCTCAGGCTCCAACAACCAATCACCCAGCTCTTTTCCGCGACACCGTGCGAACGGAGCGTTTCCACTGGGTAACAGAAGACCCGCCCCCCGAACTAGCCAGGACCCAAATGATGGATTGTCACTTCCGCTTCATCCACCAGATGCCGCTCGGTGAGTTCTGTGTTATCAGTGCCTGCGAGAAGATTATTAATGCTGACTGAAAATCAGCTCAAACATTAAACACAGCTTCAACCGTGCTTTCCAGTTCCCTGCACAGTAACTCTGAACATGGATGGCTCTGTGTGGATTTTGCTCTCCCAGCCAGTCAGAGCTCTGACACCTGGACAGGTAAAGGCTAACATGTTCAGGACTGTTCTGTAACATCACACTACATGTGTGGCTTCTTTGTGTTATCAGTGTTCTTGTTTTCCTGCCACAGTTTGCCGTGCTGTACAAAGGGGACGAGTGTTTGGGCAGTGGAAAGATCACCCAGCTTGGGCCAAGCGAATTCACGCTGCAGAAGGGCCGCGAGCGGATGGTAGCAGCATTTCAGCGCAAAGAGCAGTCGACCCCTGAAACAGACAGCTGAGAGGAGCTCAAAGTCCGGCCGTGGAGGAAATGCACTCTGTGCAGCACATGAGCTGAGAGCGCCCTGTGAGGAACGTAAGCCATCTCTTGGACCGGCTTTAGTGACACAGGGGAGATGCTCAGGGAGGCAGCAGAGGGTTGATCGGCTTTTTAAATGCTTCAGGAAACAGCAGTGTTTTGGTTTTGTTTTGTTTACTCAAGTAGATCTCTGCTGTAATCTTTACGTCCAAGATCTGTACCAACACCACAGCGATAACTTCCGGGGTCTGCTTGTTGTTGGCTTCACTACGAGGACAAAGAGGCACTCGTGAAATATGATTATTTAATTGATAATTGTGTACATGAGTAGGTTTGTGCATTTCTACAGTGCACTGTGTGTTTTCATGAAAGCAGAAACCAAAACTGAGCTCACGTTGTTAAGTGGTTCATTAGAACATTTCCTGAACTGTAGACGGTGCTTCTATTTTTTTTAAAGCGTGCTGTGGTCTGAGGCCTTGAGCTCTGCTTTCTCTTTACTGGGAGACCTGGGTGAAGATTTGTGAAGTTCTGGTGGAATGTCGGTCAGAACAGTCACATTTCCTCAGAGGACACTACACACAGTGGGCAGACCTGGGTAACTCTTGGCTTGTTCTACTTTATTGGTGTAATAGGAGTTTATGTAGTTTGTCTTAAAAGTTTTGAGGCTGCTCAGGTTTCCAGAGTTTTTGTTTTGTTTTTTCAGACCAGCTACAAACTTTGAAGGCTACTAGAAATTATTTTTGTATGTTTCACAACTTCTAGGATCCAAGTTTATTCTGTTGTGGATTTGACGGTGGTTAAATTATGACCTAAAAAACCCCAAAACGCTTGAAAAGATAGGAAGGAAATGTGAGGGTATTGGATGTTTTTATCTGTCAGTAAGATTTTGAAGTTGTTTAAAATGAATGTGCCATTTATTTCAGTTGTTGTAAATTACAAGAAAGATGTTTTCTAATGTTGTATTGCATTTAAAATGCCAGGTTAATGAGGAAAACTGTTTTTAAAAAAACAACATAGTGTCTTTCTCTACAAACTGTACATTTGAAAAATGGACTTCAATAAATAAATGCGAAGAGTGATATTTGCTTTCCCTGTACATGCCTGTGTTTAAATGTACTATATCATGTTCTGTCCAGACTCGTGATTTTTCTTGGGTAAAATTGAGTTTATATACATAATGGCCATTTTGTTAGGCACACCTTTTTTTCTTTTGCTTGTAACACAAATGTCTAATCAGCCAATCAGGCATGTAGACATGGTCAAGATGACCTGCCAAAGTTCAAACTGAGTATTAGAGCATAAGTATAGGTGATTTAAGTGACTCTGAAAATGACATGGTTGTTGGTGCCATAGAATACATGTCCTGGTTTTTATAGAGCACTTTTCTACTCTACCTGAGGATTTTACACACAAGCACTTTTTTCTTTGCGACATGCTGCCTATCTAACATTCACACTTCATTGGAAAGCAAGTGCTTGGCATGCAGCCTGGAGCAGCCAGGGATAGAAATTGTAATGCTGTCAAGTTAATACGTACTCAAATCTCTCAAGAATCTTTCCAGGACCTTGCTGAATCAGTGAAACGAAGAATTAAAGAAGTTGTGCAGGTAAAAACGGCTCCAACCCGGAACCAGCAAGGTGTATGTAAGGAAGTTCATCGGTGGATACGGCAGCTGTGGGCTGGCTGTTGTAAAGCTCCTGGTCCTCGTAGGGGCGCTGTTATACAAGATTAACGTCAACTGTTATTCTGGAGTTAACATTGTTTTGCACAAACATAACGAATCCCGAGAGTAACGGCATTGCCTCGTGATACACGTTAAAGTCCAGCATATAATTTTTGTTGTGGTTTTTTTTTAAAGAATAGATTACAATTTATTAAAAGGTAATTTTTTGTCAGCTTAAACTTAAAAAAAAAAATCGTTTTGTTGAGATAAAACAAAATGAAATGTGAGAAAAGAAAAAAAGAAAAAAAATTAGATGCCTAAACGCTGTCTGATTCTACTGATCATCATCATCATCATTATTATTATTATTATTAGTAGTAGTAGTAGTATATTGTTGTTGATGTATTACAAATGAAGGGAAAAAAAGACTCAAGTCTGACCATGACGCACACAAGTAAACTGCACGGATGAAGAAAGTGAGATCCTCTGCGACATTCCTATAGTTTTGTGGTGCAGTCCACAGTTCCCTGTGTGTAACATTTACTAAATTGATGTGACATATAAATACCCGTCCACCTTTCTCTCTTCCATAGATGAGTAGGAGCTGATTAAAGCTGTGATGATGACATTTTCGGGCTTCCTTCACTGAGCTTTGGGTCTGTTTTAAATGTACCATCACTGCTCACAACGCTTCAGCACACAGAAGTTGAAGAGGGAGCGACACTTAAACGCGCAGCAGGAATTTTACCCACCTCTCGTCCTATTGTAATAACAATGCGCCTGTGCGTATTGGTCACCCGGTCAGTAGCACTTCCTAAATCTCCATGAGAAAAAAAAAAGAAAAAAAGAAAAGAAAGCCACCTCGCCACCACCCCAGGCCCCCCACCCGAAAGCGTCCCAGAGGAGGAACACAGCAGGTTTATGGTAATAAGTCTCTGAGGAGGAGAGAGGAGGAGGAGGTGGAGGAGGAGAGCCGCGGAGCCATTTTGTACTCATTTTAAACTCAGTGTGGGTTTACGCAGCCGTGACGCGCCTGGACACACTGATACTATGGATACCCAGCGTCTTTTTCCACGTTGAGAAAAACTTCACCATGAGAGAGAAAAGTAAGACGCGGTGCTGGGAGAGGGAGACTTAATGCTTTTCTTTACTTTTTTTGCGGAGGAGTTTCGGTGAAGTCGAACGGGATCCGGCAGGTTTACAAGCATGGAGCCGCCGATGTGTTGCTGGGTTTGGGTTTGTGTCCTGTTCACCGTGCCGCCGCTCGCGGGATGTTTGGAGATGCACCTTTCGGAGACTTCACAGCCCGGGAGCCCGTTGGCCAACCTGTCGCTCGGCCCTGGATGGACTTACAAACTTGACAGGACTTTATCCCCCAACTTCATTCAGAGTTTTTTACAAGTTGGGAGGCTCGACGGGGTTATCCGCCTGTCCCACAAAGTTCAGTGTGCGCGCACACCCAGGAATCCTGCGCCTGTTTATTTCAAAACTGTCTCCTCCGCATCCGGAGACGTTATCCTGACGCATTTTAATGTGTTCGTTCACGGCCAGGACTGTTTTATTAAATACAAGAGAAAGAAAGTGCCAGGTGAGCCAGACATTCACATAAAACACCTTTCAAAACGGGAGGCAACTTCCTGCTTACCTGCAGGTATTCTGATTTTGAATGTGACAACACTTTTACCCTCCTTCACGCGAAACACTGCCTTTTTGAATACTGAGTGTGTTGGAAGAAACTTTGTCGGGGTGTTCAGGCACGGAGATTTGTTCCTGGCTAGTGACTTGTGTCTTAAACACAGTGGACAGTCTGAGGAGAAGCTTCACTGCACGCTGCACAGCTCTCCGGACAGCGGGCTCTCTGTGCAGCTTCATTTGACGTTCGTTAAAGCACGCAAACAACACCAAAGCCCGTCAGAAACCATCCACAGACAGTCTGTTATGCTGATCAGAAGGGGAAAGCGGCAGGTTAATTCATCTCCCCAGTTCCAACTTCCCAACTATCAGGTGTCTGTGCGTGAGAATGAGCCCGCTGGGACGCGAGTTATCACCCTGAAAGCAAATGACCCGGATGATGGAGAAGCGGGGAGGCTGGAGTACAGCATGGAAGCCTTGTTTGATAAAAGGTCTGATGACTTTTTCTACATAGACTCACAGACTGGAAGCATAACAACCATCCAGGCGCTGGACAGAGAAGTCAAAGACACCCATGTGTTTAAAGTTACGGTGACGGACAATGGCACCCCCAAAAGATCTGCCACTTCTTACCTCACTGTCACTGTAAGTGACACCAATGACCACACTCCTGTGTTTGAGCAAAATGAATATCGAGTTAGCATCCGAGAAAACGTAGAAGTGGGCTTTGAAGTTAAGACAGTCCGGGCCACTGACGGTGATGCTCCCTCCAACGCCGACATGATTTATAAAATTGTCAACGCAGACGAAGTCAACTCTGTGTTTGAAATTGACCCCCGGAGCGGCCTGGTGAGGATCAGAGAGCGGCCTGACAGGGAGACACGGGCCCAGTACCAACTGATCGTTGAAGCCAACGATCAGGGGAAGGACCCAAGTCCCCGCAGTGCTACCGCCACAGTTTACATCTCTGTGGAAGATGAAAATGACAACTACCCACAGTTCACTGAAAAGAGGTACGTGGTGCAGGTCCCAGAGAACGTGCCAGTCAACACCAAAGTAATCCAGGTCGAGGCGACAGACAGAGATGAGGGAAACAATGCCAAAGTTCACTACAGCATCATAAGTGGCAACGTTAAAGGGCAGTTCTACATTCACTCCCCCACTGGTGTGATTGATGTCATCAATCCTCTTGACTATGAAATGATTCGGGAGTATAATTTAAGGATTAAGGCTCAGGATGGAGGCAGGCCTCCGCTGATAAACAGCACAGGGATGGTGGTGGTGCAAGTGGTGGACGTCAATGACAACACACCCATGTTTGTCAGCACACCTTTCCAGGCTACAGTGCTGGAAAATGTGGCCGTAGGTTACTCTGTCATCCACATTCAAGCCATTGATGCAGATTCAGGGAAAAATTCTCTCCTGGAATACCGCATTACCGACACCACGTCAGGTTTTCCCTTCACCATCAACAACAGCACAGGCTGGATTACAGTGAGTGAGCCGCTCGACAGGGAGGAAATTGAATTTTACACCTTTGGCGTGGAGGCGAGAGATCACGGGACACCTGTGAGGTCTTCCTCTGCCAGTGTCAGCATCACAGTGCTGGATGTGAATGACAATACGCCCACATTCTCAGAGAAGACCTACTCACTGAAGATCAATGAAGATGCTGTGGTCGGCAGCAGTGTGCTGACAGTGACCGCTGTGGACAGGGATGTTAACAGCATGGTGACGTATCAGATCTCTAGTGGCAACACCAGGAACCGCTTTGCCATCACTAGCCAGAGTGGCGGTGGCCTCATCACCTTAGCCCTTCCCCTGGACTACAAGCTGGAACGCCAGTATGTCCTGACAGTCACCGCCAGTGATGGAACACTTTACGATACAGCCCAGGTGTTCATCAATGTCACCGATGCCAACACACACCGGCCTGTCTTCCAAAGCGCCAGCTACCATGTGTCTATCAGTGAAGACAAACCAGTGGGCAGCACTGTGATAGTGATCAGTGCGACAGATGAGGACACGGGGGAAAACGCTCGTATCACATACGTAATGGAAGACAATGTTCCTCAGTTCGAAATTGACCCGGATACAGGTGCCATCGTAACCCAAATGGAGCTTGACTATGAGGATCAGGCCTCCTACACTTTAGCCATCACTGCCAAAGACAATGGCATCCCCCAGAAATCTGACATCACTTATGTAGAGATCATCATCAGTGATGCCAATGATAATGTTCCTCATTTTCTCAGAGACATCTACCAGGGGAGTGTTCTTGAGGATGCACCTGTCTACACTAGTGTGCTCCAGATCTCTGCTTCAGACAGAGATAGTGGAACAAATGGCAGGGTGACCTATACATTTCAAGGTGGGGATGACGGTGATGGGGATTTTCACGTGGAGCCTTACTCTGGCATCGTCAGAACCGCTCGCAAGCTGGACAGGGAAAACGTTCCTGTTTATAATCTGAAGGCCTTTGCCGTGGATAAGGGTGTTCCACCTTTGAAAGCTGCTGTTTCTATTCATATTGTAGTCCAAGACATAAATGACAATGCTCCAGTGTTTGAGAAGGATGAGCTTTTTATTGACGTGGAAGAGAACAGCCCAGTGGGATCAGTCGTGGCCCAGATCACTGCCACAGATCCCGATGAGGGCACTAATGCTCAGATCATGTATCAGATTGTAGAGGGGAATATTCCAGAAGTGTTCCAGCTGGATATTTTTAATGGAGACCTCACTGCTCTCACAGACTTGGATTATGAGGCCAAAACTGAGTATGTCATAGTCGTTCAGGCCACATCAGCGCCGCTAGTGAGCCGTGCTACTGTGCACATCCGCCTAGTAGACATGAATGACAATGAACCAGTGCTGCACAACTTTGAGATTCTCTTTAATAACTATGTCACCAACAAGTCCAACAGTTTTCCATCTGGAATAATAGGAAAGGTTCCGGCTCATGACCCGGACGTGTCGGATAAGCTGCGTTACAAGTTTGAGTCTGGAAATGAGCTCACTCTGCTGCTGTTGAATGAAGACACTGGGGATCTGAGGTTGAGCAGGGATTTGGACAATGACAGGGCCCTGGAAGCACCCATGACTATTTCTGTTTCAGGTAAGCAGTCAACCATTTCTTAAGTCCGATGTTTTTCTGAGAAAATCCAGCTTTTCCTGTCAGTTTCATGTGGCAGTACATTCAAATAAGGTGATAAAATGTGTTAAACATAGAAATTTGAGGCCCCCCCATTTGTGATTTATCACCACACTTTGGAGTCAGTGTAGAATTTTCTCTTGAATAGAGACAGCTGCAGTGTTGACTGTATGATCAGTGAAGTGTTTGCTGCAGGCTCTGTGCAGGATCCGGTTGTGCTGCTTTTGTGCCGTTTGGCTGATAAATGTATTGTCTGCAAGTGGTTGGTAGAGGTAATAAAAAGGTACCGTTCACAGGGCACCCTCATAGCTCAGTGGCTTTGTTGTTGCAGTTATGTGGGTTTTTGTGAAAAAGCAGGAGCGCACACATGCATTTAGTGCAAATATATGAAGGCTGATGATTTCCTTTTCTCACTGTTTGGAGTTTATTCATGCTAGCGCTCTTTAAATTGCATGGGATGAATGTGCAGGTTCACGGCAGTAGGGAGTGGGTGGATGAATAAAAAATTTTGTGTAGCTTTTCGTGCTTTGCACATGTTTTTCACACATCGATTTTTGAATGAAAGAGAAGTTTGGATAGTGTGGAGTGTGATGGGGGTTGCATGAAGGCTTAGATCCAAACCCTGCTAAGTCATGTAGAAAGAATTTGCAATGAGCTTCTTTTTCTCCAAGACAGAAGCACACTTTGTTCTTTAAAGTTAAAGATTAGACAAATGTAAACATTTGGACATTCAGACCCAAACTCAGAGGATACCTACTACAGCGCAGATGAGCAGATACAGAGGCTCACACTTAGCTATTAATCCAGAAGAATAAATGTATTACTCTAGCTGTCCTGCCACCTGTCAGTAGCTGCAAAACCTCTCCGCTGTCTCTCTTTCTTTGTCTTTCTTAGTCTCTTTCTCACTCCCCCCGCTTTCTCTGTTTGATCATCCAGAGCACTTTAAACCCCCCAAAATGGGCAAACAGCCCAACACAGCTAGATCTGTTGAGCTGTCCCAGTTTTTTTTGTTTTGTTACTCTGTCTTGTCTTCCAACATATGCACATGTTGGTAGAATGCAGATGAGCTGCTATGATCCAGGGTACAATAAGGGAATATGAATTCCCGGTCCATCAGTCTACATTTTTGCACTATAGATTACTGTGATTGGTAAAGATATTTAAGATGAAATTACATGTGAGAAAATTTGTGTGTTTTTGTCAATTAGCCATATTGGTCTTGCATTCTCCTCTCTTTATTCTGACAGAAACATTGGTTTGATAATGCAGCTGGAATCGAGCTTGACCTCCATGTCGTGGTTCACAGGGCAGTGCAAGGCTTTCACAAGAAGTCCCTTCATTGCTGGAGGACTTGTGCCTTTTGTCTTTGTCTCAGACAAAAGGCTGACTGTCCTTTTCTAAGTGCTTTATTGCTGTTGTAGTCAACCTGCGGAGCATCTGAGACCCCAGCGACTCAGCAGGTTACAGGCTGTATAGCCCTCATTCGCTGTCTCTGCTTTCATGCTTGTCATTGACAGCTGACGGGTCTTGCTGTATCCTTGACTACAGTGACTCTTGATGGTCCCGGGGGG
>VUQG01022284.1:0-77900 GCA_015106755.1 Etia nguti | reverse complement strand
GACTTCTTAATTAGGTGTGGCTTTGTGCACCCAAACACATAAATATATGTAAGCACACCTTCATGGACAATTAAACAGATGTGCACACTTAAACTGAAGAGCTCCAACCCCCTATTTTTTTCTTTTCTTTTTTTAGTGATGTCAAGTGTTAGGTAAGCATTACTGCTGATGGCTTGGCCTTTTGACCCTTGGGCTTTCTGGAGAGGAATGCCTTAGGGGAATTTTAGGCTATCAGCAAGTTAGCAAGTACTGTGACTCAGTACACCAATTGGGTTTCAGTCCGTCTTAAATTAGGTTCCCTTTGGCTTTTTTTCCCTCTTTGTGTAGCTATTTTTTGGCCTCTTCTTTGTCACAAATCTAAATTAAGTACAAATTCCAGCTCAGGACCAAAACCAAATCATATTATTATAAGCTGTATACATATGGATCCAGTCTAATTATTGGCAGACCTCTTTGTATCACTTTCATCAGACCCAGTTCATACTGAGTCTTTCTCTGTGTGTGCGTACTTTTTCCACATATCATTTGAATAGGGTGCAACTAGTTATACATCTGACAATGAGACTGATGACACTGTATTATTTTCATACATTTGGGTTGGTTGTGTAATCTAAATAGAGTAAGGGAGAAAATCAGTTAAAAACTGATTTTAAACAAGCCTCATCAGCAGAACACAAGACCGCTTATTGATGTATTGAAGTGAGCGCTGTCTCATTTAGAGAGGGAGAGGTTGAAAGCTGTCACTCTTTTTATGCTACTAATCAAAGTTCCTCTTAAAACCTGTCTAAGGTCATGCACAGGTGCTTTTCTTCTGGCAAACAGCAGGCCTGAGAATGTTTCCCGAGCTCTCTGCTGAAACACAAGAATACTCTGATAACTCTACCGAGATACACTCGCTTAACACACTTTGCTATCCCTGTGTGTGTGTGTGTGTGTGTGTGTGTGTGTGGTAGCTCTGCTCCACAGCTGAGGGCTGTGTGTTCCGGTTGTAAGAGCTCTTATCGTAGCTTGTCAAATTTCACTTTAAACCTTTGGGGTTTCTCTGATTTCTAAAAGATGAGTATCTGTCATTTTATGATGAGCACAAAGACGTAGCTGTACTTTATTTGAGTGTGATGTACCTTTCTTTGTTTTTTTTTGCTATATGTAAGATTATATGTAAACTTTTGGCACATAAAAGTCCTGACAGTGACAGGTTTGTGAGTGGGTATAGAAGAAACAATTCGAGTTTCACTAACGCTTTTTACTCTAAATGAAGCTAACAGCTAGAGGTTACCTTTAATTTAAAGATCACAAATAGCTCTTTCAAACTATATATGACATTTAATACTTGTACATGTATGTTTTCTTCGTCTCATTATGCCTTTCTCCATCTCCCTGTCACTGCCTTATCCACCATTGCTCTCTTCTCTCACATTTTCACCTCATCCTCTTCCTCCTCACCTCAAGCCTTAACTCCTGAACTTAAGACAGAACTGTGTGACACAAAGAAATTTGAATAAACATGCTTATTTATTCTTGATATTGTCACAATTACTTACTGTCAGCAGATTAGACATGTAATCCTTTGTCTCTGAACAGCTGACAACGAGCTGTCTAAACAGCAACAGCTGGTTGTTAGCTAACTTCATGCCAGCTAATGTTAGGCTTGAGTTACCTAAACTTAACACTCTTTATTAAAGGAATTTAATAAAGAGTTTTTTACATTCTCACATTGTATGCAAGTTTATTCACTACTTGTTGGAGTTTAGCAATGTTAGATCCACTTCAAAGAAAGTTTCACTAACAGAGGCTAACAGCAGCTAACAGCAGAAAATACAGCAACACTTAATCACAGAAAAGTTCAGGATATCCTCAACAACTCACCTACAGCGTCCTCCTGAGTAAATAAACATGGATACCTGTCATATGCATCCTCACAGTGGGCTGTCAGGCTACACTCGCTACGGTTGAACGGCAGCCAGATTTGTTTGTCCTACAGTGGTTCCAATTTATGTACTTCAATTGGGAGCACTAAAAAAAACAGAAATCAGTTGAATGCAGTCTGCTGATCTGTACTGGTGAGAGTTCACACACTGCTCCTTTAAGTGTTCATGAAAAGGGACTTTATACATACCTTAATTCGTGTTTGACCTCAGCTGAAATCTTACATGTGATTGAAGTAAGTCTGTTTCATTAACCACTGTGAACACAGTGCACATAGGAAAGGCAAATGTCAATAGCAATAAAGTTGGTGCGTGTTCCTTTTTAGGATTGGGGAGATCAATAATGTTATCTGCTAGCTTATTCATCTCTGTAGCTCCCATTCACGCATATATACAAAACACATTACCTGTTTTTTTTTTTTCCCTTTTCTAGCGAAAAATATATCTCTGGGTTTATAATTGGTAAAGCATGCAATAACAGGCTATAGGAGGAGTTGTGCCATATCACTCATTGATGCAGCATAGCACGTCGTTACTTAAACAATTAGGAATGATTTATGCAAAATCGTCTTTTTCCACTCAGGCTGAGACAGCATGATGCTACACGCATGCATTCACCCCACTCGTCCCTCCACCTCCCGCCTCCTTGTGCTTCCCTATCTTTTCCCCATGGGGCTTTTGCCAAGCTTCCCTGCATTGGGTTTGGCTCCTAATCCTGTTGGAGGAGTTGCATAGCAGAGCTTTTTAACATTTCTGTTCTCGTCCCTCTACGACCCCCACCACTTTCTGTGCTTTCCCTTTTTATAAAATGCATAATTCGATTTCTGCCATAACACAGGAACTTCAGATTTTAGCGTGTTCTAAAATCAGGCCAAGTAAAAAAGTCTGCTGATTGGTTCATTTCAGCAGGCAGACCACTTAAAAAGATTCCTGTGAGAACCACAGCTTTACAATTTATAAGGAAACACAAGTGTAGTTGCAGTTGTATTATACACTGCAGAGTGTTGGGTGTGATACACTGCTCTTTGTGGCTTTCCATTCTATCTCTTTAGCCAAAACATCATCTAATCCAAGGAGTAACCTTCCTCTCTTTGGCCCCCGTCCCTGGTTCTTGGTGTTCTTCCTCGAGTTCCTCTACTGGAAGCAGTTGTGGTAAAGCACAGGCAGACATGACCTTTCACATGTGAGATCAAAGCAGGACATGGGGCATTTACATACACAGTCAGTGCTGAGAAATAACTCTGTGCTCTTCTACACATGACACATGACCTCAGGCTGATGGATGGGACAGACAGAGGGGTGTGCTTATAGGGAAAAGAAGGAGAAAGAGAGATTTTGATGTAGCTGTTTCTGTGCATTTCACCAACAACAGCTGAATAAGTCTGGTCTCTTAAGTCAATGTCAGTAATGGAAATAGAAATGCATTAACTTGAAGTGTGTTCCCCAAGTATTTGTGATATATGATATTCAAAGTTTCTAACTGGCCAATCGCACTGGCTTTAAAATTTTCCTGTTGTGTCTGTGTACATACGTGTGTGCGTTTGACATTTGGCATGCACAGCAACCGATAACCGATTTCCCTGAGACTCTTCCCTCTCTATCACCGTGTTTTTATCTCTCTCACTTCTTGTACTTTCCTCAAAAAGGTTCCCACAACATGTGCCTGCATAGTTTTGCTCTCCTTCCATGTGGCTGTTGAGACTAAATCTGTCCTGAGTCGTTACAGGAACTTATTAGATTACTGTCCTCCCTTCTCTATCATGCTTGTCTGTCTCTGTCTAGCTAACTTGTCAAGCTGCTTGTCCTTTCCATTTTGCGTGTGTCTAATGTTATAGATTTGGACACGTGGCCTTACTGCGTTGATGCTGATTAGTAGGTTCAATGCTTCAGTCCACACTGAACTCATGCATGGATTGACAGTCATAAAGGGGATCCTAGTATAGACCCTTATGTTGTGATTATAAACCCTTGTGAAAGTGCACATGGGCAGCTGTTGGCAGCAGGGATGAGTAGATGTCCTCATGAAAGTATTTTTCAGTCTTTGAGGACCTATAAATAGTTATTGTTCTTGTAGGTTAGTGTCTGCATGGACAAGTAAGTAAATTGCAAGGCATGCAGACGTGCACACTGAGCCTCGCTTTCCCCTTTTAATGATGAAATACGTCACTCACACCAGTGATTTGACTACTCAAAGCACTTTACACTAATACAGCAGTTATTCCATACATACAGGGTATCACAGTACACACGCATCTATTTGCTAGATGCTAGCTTCTAACCTCACCAAATCTGATTCACACACATCAAACTGGAATTCAAGGTTCAAGGTTCAAGGAATTTGTTTTCCCTTCAGTTAGAGCCAAACTGTTTGTCAGCTTACACAGTGCAGTAAAGCTTCTTTGAGACATATCTGTGCCGGATATTTCTTTGAGAAGCTGCTACGATACGTCATGTATGTTTCCTGCCAGCAACATGAGCAATAGGAAGTGCATTAGTGTGTTCCAATTGAAGTCAGAAGGCGGCATTTCTGGGTGCTAGTTTAGCTCACCTGGTTGAGTGGGCGGCTCGGGCTCGGCTTCCCTTTTTTTGTCCTTTTTTTCCCGGGACCTCTTTCCCACATTTTCTTCTTTAAAAGGAAAATAAAGATGGAAAAAATGCTCAAAATAGCAAAAGAAAAAAGAAAAAAAAAAGAATTTGACCCTAAGAATTTAATTTATACCATGTAAAAACAAAAAAACATAGTTTGTTTCTGAAAAGACTTACACTCAGGTTAAAGATTTTGCAGTTATATAATGTTTTTAACTTGCTCCATACACTTTTTCCCTACGTGTGGCCAGCCATGTCTAAAGCACCTTGTTTGTCAGAACTAAAAATGCAATTGCGTCTTTGTCCTGAGGCGGGGGAGAGAAGAACACAGATCAAGTGTAATAACAGTGTTCGTATCTCCTCGTCTCTGTTTGTGTGCTCAATGAGCGAGAAAGGAATCGCATTCATGCTTAATCTTGTACATTTACTGTGGGCTAATGTGTTGTAGTTGTGTGCGTGTGTGTGTTTTGCTATGTGGGCATGTGCACCTCCAGGCTGTAGTCTAGAGTTTGAAGTGTAAATACCAGGGGATCAGGACAGGTCACTGTGGAACTCCACTGATGTCTGAATGCTCAATTACAGGCTAGAGAGTCGAGGGACGTTTAAGGATCTAAAGCTGTCTGCTTGATGCCGTCTTTGGCTGCGAAAAGAAATATGGCCACACACTGACTGAGGGATAAGTTAGACAAGGATCGAGTTTTTTTTCTCCCCAAAGGAAAGAAATCGCTTCTAATTTGTGTGAAATATGACAGAAAAGTGACTTTGTTGGAGATTTCATTTTACTTTCCCCCAGGTAAAGAACGATGTTTTACATCAACTGTGCCTCCCGGCCACAGTGTTATCTGTTTATTTAACTACATCCAAGTCTGCCTTATCCGTCCACCTTTTTACTTCAGACACATTTCCTCCTGCACACTTAATCCACATGCTTTGGTTTCCAGCAGGAAATCTCTTGTAGCTGCCCGGAAAGTCAGCTAGAAAGTGAGGTGCCTTCCCATAGTGCAAGTGTGTTTGCTGTGGGGATTTCAAAGGAGTGGGGGTGTTTGTTTGCAAACACCCATGCCCAGGGTTTGGGTTAGAGATGGGTTAAGAAGTGAAAAATGAGGGACTGCATGTGGTTCTATCTTAGCTTTTTGGCTTTTTGTGTAAGTTTGAGTGTGTGATTATGTGCATTTTTGAATTATGTCGAAGGATGTGCTGTTTAAAGACGACCCCTCCCCCCTTCCCTCTCGGTGACACTTACACTCTTGGGTAAGGCTATCTCTTGTTTGCCTGCTGCTTGTTTACATGCTTCGAGACAGTGAGACGGTGACAGGTTTTGGGTGGTGGAGGGGTGGTCCTTGTAACTGGACGCACCTCTCTCTTCTGTCTCACTTTCTTTTTCATTCTCTCTGACTCAGAATACACAATACTCTTCTTTGTGTCTCACAGCAGCGAGGTGGTGCGGAGGGTGGGGGGGCTCTGCTGCTGGCTAACGGCTCACGAGTGTGACATTACATGCGTCACGATATGCTATGACCAGCTGCTGGAATGTTAAGTGGCGATGGTGGGTGGGAGGGGTGGGGGCTGAGGATGTATATATAGTCACCTACTTTGTCATCCACCTGAGTGAATGACAAGTACGACTCTGATGGAGAAGGCTGTGATGGTTCATGTCTCATTTTTTGAGGATGCCTCGAATTAAACATCGAGTAATAAAAGTCAGAACTCATGCCAGATAAAGTTCTGCTTCCCTGCTTTTAGCGACAACCCTCTTGTTTATTTTCCCTTCTTCCTTGCTAACGCTGGCTCCAAGTGCAGTTGACGTTGATTTGTTGTCAGAGCAACACTGACAAATTTAGAATAGCAGTCACATGTAGGTGGATACCTTGTGTCCAGATTTTGTACTAATATGTGCTGGTAACAAAAACAATGTGACTCTGTTCAACTTGTGCTCTGGAATGCCAATTACCAAACTTCAGACCGCATGAGGATATATTTGAAACATACAGTATGTAGCATCAGTTTAAAACTTTTTAATGCAAATTTTAGTTGCTACTGACTGTTTTAAGGCAAATTCTAAAAGATGTTACTGTAAACCTTGAATGGTTTGGGTTTTAGGTCTGATATTTACCCTGTAGTGTCCAGGTTGTTCTTATCTTTAGAGTGAAGGCTAGAGGAAGTAAAGCATTCATTTTCATGGGCCATAAAATGATAAACTCATTTTCCAACCTCTACTTTAAATACTTAAGATGCCACCTGGTCCGCAGCAGAAATAATTCAACAGCTATTCTTGCAGGTGGGTCACATTTAGACCATTTTCACAGATGCACTGCAGCCCTGAACTTTTCTGGATCTCACCTGGCAGGGGTGTATGAATATATCCAACACAAAGTGCAGTAAGTGCTACTGCTAAGTGTTATAGACTACATGTAAGAAAGGAGGACTGTGAACACTGACCTAGTTATCTGGAAATTGCCCTTATAATGTTAATGTGCTCCGAGTGGCTTTTGAAGGTCCTTCCATCTTCTTCCACTTTTCCAATTCAGGGTCATTGGGTTAATCATCAGTTAGCCTTTGCACTGTGTGAGAAAGTCATAGTACCCACAGTATAACTCCGCACAGAAAGGCCTCGGCCAGGCGGTGGATTTGAACCCAGGGCCTTCTTGCTGTGATTTGACAAACACAACCACCATGCTGTTGCTTCAGACAATACCAGATAAATACTAAGTTGCCATTTGCTGTAAAATCAATCCTTATATTTAACGTTTTGCATTAAGGAGTAGGCAATTTCATCTGATGTTTTAACAAATACACCTTTTCCATTTCTTCTGGTAGATCTAACGCTAAAGCAGTCAGCCGGTTTGTGTAACTAAAGCTATTTGTACACATCCTCAGCAGCCCTGAAATTTTCTAGGTGTTTCAAGACTATGGGGAACACAAAGTACAACACAATCCAGTTGAATGTTTAACACCGTTAAAGTTGCCAACTCCGAATTACAAAGCTTGTGTGATTTCTGATTGTTCTGATTGGTTACATCATAAGAATAACACCAGCTAATAGTCCTGTGAATTCCCAGCAAGCAAATCATTATGTACGTGGTCTCTTGCCTGCTCTACACCTTAGTCTAAACCACACACAGTACTTCAAAAAGTGAGACAGGCTGTCTTCTTGTGTGCTGCACGTAAGAAGGAACAACTTCAGACTAAGTATTGGCTAGATTCTCACAGTGGTTTCCAGAGTTTATGTGGAATTATTAAACTCATCAGGATGTTGCAGGCAACTCAAGAAAGTCAATGTTAATGGCTAACTAACAGTTCAGTACAGAGAATTTGCCATCAAACCATAACTTGCCGTCACGCTTCACATGAAAAACCACAACTACTTTTAAAAAGCTTGGAAGAAGGTAAGAAGAACATTGGAGAGATTTGATAAATGTACTCCACCTACTCTGTTCTGCCTTTCACCATTCCTTTTTTTTTTCCCAAGAAATGTAATCTTAGCCGTTGCTAAGGAAAATCTTTTGATACCTGTGTAGTGCCCTATGTGCAGTACCTTTGGCTGTGATCGTCACAACTATTAAGACTTGGCATTGGCACTGACAATGCGGGTATTAGGATGAAATGTCAAACGGCTTAAATGGATTGAGTTCATAGGCACAAACAGACTAATATCTATTCGGCATTAAAGGGCGGTTGCTTAATTAAAAACTAAACAAAAACGTGCCCTTCTGCTGAAATGCTGTCCAAAAAGATGTCCTAAAAAGTGACCAACATAGCTCTCCTTACTCTAAATAAAAGAAAACTACATTCAAGAAGGTTATTCCATATACTGTTTGATGGATTAAATGCCAGGTTTCAATAGAAATCCCCTTTGCATTAGAGTTGGCTGATAACATTTCTCTCAGCAGCTTTCCTGAAAACTGATATCTCTCTGTAATTACCCTCTCATAGAAAAACCTCCTTGATTGGGGCTTTAACACTGATCCTGTGTGAGTGTTGTTGTTGGACTCCACAGAAGGACTTCATGCCAGATTGTGTTCACAGAGGTGTCAGTTTTAGTCATTTCCCCTTCAGCCAGGGAAGAAGCCGGTGACAGGTGTAATCTTGACAGTTATTAATTTCTGTGTACAAACTTGTTGATGCACGCTTACTTCTCAAATTGTTGGCTCTTTTTGTCTCACTTGCTGTCAGAATCTGATTTTCCCAAAGTGTTACATTTTCATGAAATCCCTGCATGTGTTTTTTATAATCTATTGTTGATATTGATGTTTCTGTGGTCTCTTATCAACTTTAATCTGTGCTGACATGGCCGGCAGCAAAAATCCACAGCCAAATATACATGTTTACTAATTTGAAAGCAAATTGTTTATACCTTTCTAGCTGCCTAGAAAAGACGGATTGTTGTCAAACACAGTACATTTAAAAGAAAAATCATTTTTTAGCACTAGTTCATAATTTCAGTTTGTCTAAAAAATCACTGTCAGTGTTCGTAAGCAGATATTTTCATCAGAGAAGCACTGATCATGTAACCTGCTAACAGGTTTTATTTCTGAGAACTGTAACTGACAGCACATACATGTAAAAATCAGCTTTTATTTAATTCAAAATAATATAATTTTATTTAAGATTATGATTTATTTATTTATCTTCTCTCTCTTAAACAGCTCTCAAAATGAAGTGCTCTGCAGCTGGAAAGAGGTACAGATAACTAACTGATGATGAGTTTCTGTACGCTCACCTTTACCTGATATATTTTACCTTCCCAACCAAAACCAGGTGCAACATATTTGTAGAATACAACAAATGTCTTGTATTTTCATAATTTTTCAGTATATTTATAACTTTCTCTTTTTTTCTCATTTCCATAATTTTGATAGTTACATTTTTGATCCTTTTATTGCTCATACCGAGGCTGCTGGCTTGCAGCTGGCTCTGAGCTCATTTTTGTGGCAGTTTCCTCACGGTTTACTTTGGCGAATTATCTATTTTGGTGAATTTTGTATCTTTGTGACTTCTGAAAGTCTGCGAGGGTCTGCTCAATTTAAAGCCAGAATGCTAGCATTAGCTCAAAGCCCTTCCGTACCTAGCTTGCTAGCAATTAGCTATTAAATTACATTCCCCAGAAATGAGTCTAAGTCATGTTTTAACAAAATGTTAACATTATCTGAGGTTTGACTTGTTTCTTACAGGTGTTTTCAGGTGTCTTTTTTTCTGAATGTATTATGGGGTGTCTGCTCTGTCAGAGAAAAGCAGGAGACAGCAATTACTTCACAAAGCCAGATAGTTGTCCATATCGTCCCACTTACTGAGGCCTGTCACAGCAGCTTTAACAGATTTACAGTAATAGATGTTTTCTAAAGCCTACTAGAATGTATGATTGCCTCATCCAAACATACGTTGTGGTTTCTCTGATTTTTTTTAATTTCTGAAAATGCTGTTGTACTGTCCATTGACGTTAATAACAAATAACTCTTAGTAAAAGTCAGGAGTTTGTCTAAATAAAAGCACGAGGAACATAATCGTAAATGTTAAACATATTGATGAAGCCAGTTTCTGAAATGGTCTCAGATATTTAGAATGCATAAAAATTGCTCCTTAGATTTAGATCTTGCTCCCAGGCACTTCAGTGTTTACTATCATGAGGGGATTTGAACCCTGATCCATAGAAATATCTGTCGCCACAGTGCTGTCATCATTGGTGTCGACTTTCAACCTCCTGGCAAACTGTGTTGTACTCTGACAGTAACTCCGTCTTGTCAAGTTAAGGGGAAAACATTCTTGTGTTTAAACAGTGACACATTAACATGTAACCATAGAACGAACAGGAACTAGTCGTATGAGCTTATACATAGTCAAATCAAGCAGACATTTATTTATGAGTGCACATGGAACAACCCAGAGTAGCTTATTTTTTAATACAGAGTAGCGGAGGTGGAGTAGGCAAATCATACACCACACCCTCGGTCACACTTGGCACCTACAGGCGGAGCGGCTTAGGAATCTGTAAGCATTTCAAAGGAACTGACTAAGACGTGTGGATTGAAGCTTTGTATGTTTTCTCCAGCGCTCCAGGCCTCATCTTTTAACAGGGAGCTAGAGATACAGATACATAGATGAAGACAGAGGGAGCTCTAAGGTATAATGGGTTTCCTTTGCCTTTTGATACATTGTCGGGATGCTCTTTTGAACCAGGACATCCTCCTGTTACGTTTTGGATAGTGTGACTCTTACACATACTCATCTGTAAACTGCACAGAAGCATGTATAAGCACACTCACCGGCCTTCATGTTGATGTAGATCACACTTTGGACTTTGCAGCATCTGACCTCCTTGCCTGGAGTGTTTCACACAGAGATCCTCTCCAACTTTTATATTCAACGCAAAAAATGCCTCACCCTCCCAAAACGTCTTCAGTTACATATGTATTGAAGTAAAATTTTGTCCTTCACGGACAGGACAACACATCACCCTTTAAAAGAGTTGCAAGTCAATATTTGTTGTACAGTTTCTCATATTTGGTGATGACTTTCTTATGAATAGTGTGTGACAAACCCCATGAGCTCTGAGCCACTGTTGTCTAGTCTTTGTTCTAGTCTTCGTGTATAGATGTGCTTGTATAAACTCAAATCAGTAAAAAGACCTATTTTTACCACTGAAAATAGATATACAGTTGCAGAAGACCTTTGATGTTGAGCGTTAAAGATGAATGAAAACACATCGTCGGGAGATATCCATCGAACCATCATTTTCACACCCAAATTCCAGACAGTGTCGGGAGAATCAAGTCTGGTCACTTTCTGAAGTTGCCCATAAATGACTCACCTTGAATTTTCTTAATAGTTACCTGTTTCATTTCCACACTGGCTTCATTGGGAGTAAGGGAGCTGCTAGGGTAAGGTTTGTTTAATGTCAGTAGCAACTTACTCTGACATTTTGATTCTTTTAAAGCTGTTCCTCCAGGTAATGTTGAGAAAAGTTCAGTTCATCTGCAATTGCATGCGTGAAAACAGCTCGATGTTTAGCAGCAGTCCCGACACCTCTGTTTCGGAGCAGAACCAAAAAACAACAATGGCTCTCTCTATCTGCCATCGTCCCATGTGATGTTTGAAAATGACCTCCGTGCTGCTTTCTACCTTCAGCCTCTAATCAAATTACAGATTAGGTTACAGTGAAGATCTTTTTGTGTGTTTGGCTGTGTGTGTGCATCAAGTTCATGGTAAGAATCAGCTCCTAGTCATTAGAGGAGCTATTGGGGGATATTTCTTATCGGAGGGGATAAGAACTGTAAAACAGGAACGTCTGCAACCTCACTGACCCCTCTGTGACCGCTCCATCCTCTCCCTTCTGATACTTCAGTGCAAACTGTAATGCACTGCAGCAAAGTAGAATATTGGCCAGTGCTACTTGCACTAGTGCCCTAGGCCTTTAGCCAACTCCTAACCCTCCAAAAAATGCATTGAGAGAGAGAAGCGCTCAATGTCCTTCCCCAGGTACTAATGCCAGTACACTGGTAGGATACTGAGCACTTAGCCTACACTCTGCTCAGGGTCTTCTAAATCACTGCCAGGATTGATTGCCAAGTCTATAATGTAGCTATCGTCTCTTAATAGACTCATTATAGAACTTTAATGCTTGCAGATGAGCTACAGCATTTCCTCTCACTTCAACTTTGATGCAGGCAAGCTGAAGCAGTTTTGAGTTAGAGTTTATAAAGATCCATCCATCCTTTTTCATAAGTGTTTCAAACTTAGGCTTGCAGTGGAGCTGGAGCCTTTCCTAGTTAACATTGACCAAAAAGCAGGGTACATCCTGGACTGGTCACCTGCACATCACAGGGGCCAGATGTGAAACTGTACTGAATTATTGCATGCTAAAGGTACTGTCAGGGTTTTTTTAGTTTATTTAATAGAAAGAAAGATTATTGTACTCATAAATATGCATTGACAAATGTGTAATTTTGTATTCCAACAAACTGATGCAGTCTCACAAACTTAAAATTTATCCATTAAAAATACATGGTAGAGAATGCCGGTGCAACCCTCACATCTCCAGACAACTACTGAGCTGGCTAAACAACAACTGGTTATAAGCTAACATTGTGCTAGCTAATGTTAGACCCGAATGTCCTAAAAATGGAACTTTACCCAAACAGTTTGATTACATCCTCACATCGTATGAGAGTTTATTCACTTAGTGTTTGAGTATAACAGTGTTACTCTTTTCAAAGAAAATGTGACTAACATCAACTAGCATGAGCTAATAGAGGCTAACAGAGGCTAACAGTGGCAAAAATGGCAGTGCTCACCGACGTAAAAGCTTGGGATATCCTCACCTTAGTATTTCTGTCATCCAACAGAAGTGATGTTCGCTGATTAATCAACTCATTCCACAAAGCTTTGCAGTCTGCTGTGACATTTTACACGCTATTTTTAATTATTTGTCAGCAAATGCTGCCCAGTCGATCATAAAAACCAAGTTGCCAATCAAGCTTAGCCACCAGTTAGTATCTGCTTTCTGTCTGGCTGTAAAATTACCTGATGAAGCAGTGCAGGTGAGACATTCTTGACCTTTGGTTATTGTTATTTGACCTTCTGAACAAAATGCAGGTCCTACATTGTAGCAGCTGTGAGCTCAGGGACTGTGAACAGTGGCATTATCTGAGGAAAAACTCCACTTGTTGCAGGGTCACGTGAACTGCCACTCTACCTTACCTTCTATGTGTCCGAGATAATGTCAGTCTTTCTTTGTAGACATGGACAATTACAAAAGCTCTTTTCAGATAAAGTTGGTTGGTTGTATCTATTCTTGGCTTCTGTTTGTGTTTCTGCTTCTTCTGTGCTTAATTCTACTATTTCCCTATGCAAACAACACTCCTATTGATTCGCTATATGGCCACAGCCTTGTGCAATACACTTAATTGTTTTCTCAGTAGTCAGAGAAATACTTACTGTCATATATCACTGGTACACCCAAATGAAGCTCTTGTGGATTAGACATTTAAATTCCAATCTCATGAAAACAGTTAATGGATAGACCAAAACAATCATTTACACTTCAGAGTAATGATTTACAGGCTTGGGTCCAGGAAATTCAGGTTTGTGTTGTTTTCTAACTGAACTGTGCAACATAAAGGTGGCAAAGCCAAGCAGGTACAAAATTCACATTTCAGTCTGAACTAACCACTCCCAGGGAAAGGGAAAGCGAGAGTTCACAGAACTTGTGTGCATTTGCATCTTCCTGTTCACAGTGTTCTCATCCAATTTTTCTTTAACTCTCTGCCGAGCCGTACTGTTGTTGCTTAGGTTTAACACCTGGATTTTTATTTCTTTAAAAGCTGCTTGCTTTTCTACACATAGTCACAGGACATCAGGAGCATTGTGTTGTAGGTGTGAGCTGTTTGTCTCAACGTGTGAAGACTCACACACGTTATAATGGGATCACAAGACGAGGCATTTGAAAAGGGACTGAATGGAAGCCTTTTTCAATTTTCCTCTGCATGATTCTTGGGTGATTTCAATTATTAACACCTAGTCCATGACTAGAATGAAATTACAGTATTACAACAGATTTTCACTATTCTGAGCTTGTTTATTGGTCTTGTTGCTATAACAACACAAACCGTCAGTTGTGTTTGTCACCCTGTGATTTGATTGGGGGAAAAAAGTAGGCCTGCGTAGGTTTTAGCATCAATGTAACCTTATTTCCAAATCTAAAAAAAGTGTAGAAAAAATTTGTTTATTTGACTGAGGTGTCCAAAAACTCGACTATCATGAGTTTGGCATTAATGTGCTGTAATATGCAACCATCAGGAAAAGTTAATGGCAGTGATAAAAGGAACTGATGGATTGAACATTTTGGTACGAGTCGACAAGTTGCGTGAAACACTCCTCAGGGATTTTGCTCCATATTAACAGAACAGTTTGAGATGATTTGATCATTTTGACATTGTGTGTTATCCTGCTGGAAGCAGTCATCAGAAGGTGAGTGCACTGTGATCATAAAGGGAAAGACGTGGTTAGTATTAATACCCAGGTTGGATGCTTAATTTGTATTAGGAGGTTAAAGTGTGCCAAGAAAATATCCCCCACACCGTTACACCATTACCAGGAGCCTGAACTGTTCACATAAGAGAGAAAGGAGCCATGCTTTCATATTCCTCACACCAAGTTCTGACCTTGTTGTCTGAATGTCAGAGCAGAAATCGAGACTCATCACACCAGGCAATGCTTTTTTAAATAACACTAGAAGAACATCTTTTTCACTGTAAACCCTAGAGATGGGATGGAAAATCCCAGTAGATCAGCAGTTATGGAAATACTCAGACCAGCCTGTCTGGCAAAACATTCGCTGTTCGTCTTGAATGTGTCTACATGCCGAAATGTTCCTGCCATGTGATTGACCAGTCACTTGCATTAACAAACAGGTATACCCTGTGTATACACAAGCAGTGTGTTTAAAATATGTTTAAAAAAGAAAATTAGTGTGTCTTTCTTTATTAATTAACAGCAATCGAGTTAGCTACTTAGCGGATGCCTAACTTTGCCTGACTGTGCACCAAAAAATGTTCATATTACAGCATATTGGGCAACATATACTGATATTGATACCTATACTGGACTCTAGTCATCTGAAACCACATGTGTATTTCAGACTAAAGGGAAGGATAGCCAGGGGCACAAACAGAAGCTCTCCAGAGTTCATCCATGGGTGTGATGTGAGGAATGAGCTGGTTTGGCTCCAGAGTCTATTGGTTACAGTTTCCTTACTGGGGGTCCAACAGCTGTCTCTCAGTGCCTGACATACTGCTGTTCACTGCCACGTCCAGAACACATCCATCACCCTTCCAACACTCACACAGAGAGGAGCAGTCAAGTCCCCCTAATAGTCGAGACGGGTTAGAAAAAATACCTAAGCATGTGTGAGTTGTATTTTGCAGACTAAGCAATTTTATTTTTACTTTTCCGTGAATGGGAACATTTTTATTCATTCTTTTTTAAATAAAAAAACTCTTTTACTGATTAAAAGAAACTAATCAGCAGATTCTTTGAAAATAAAATCAAAGCAAATAATAACAATTCATCCATAAAGGTTTTTCATCCATAAAGTGTGCATAGCATTGCCTTATATGTTAAGCAGCAGTTAAAGAATATTATTGCTTTGCATAATGTTCAATTGGACGTTTAATGAGATACTGTACATGCAACTTTCTTTTTAAGAAAAAGCCTTGACATCTGATTGGCTGTTGATGATTCATGACTGACTCTGTAAGTTGGCCTGATTGTTAAGCTCTTTAAGAAATACACAGATTTTCTTTGAGCTGTGTTACTTGGTGCTCTTATTTGCTCAACGAGGTGTGTTTTAAGGTCAGGAAAGGCACGTCGAAACAAACCTACCATTTTCCGTTGCACACCTTTTCCACAGATTCTGTGCACAAACACACACAAGGACACATCTGTACCTTTATGATGTCTCTACTCCCAAGTGATCTATAGTGTGCTCTCCGAGGATAGACTGGCATGACTCAAGGCCCATCAGCCTTGTGAGATGTTATCCATAAAATAAGAGAGAACAGCGCTGTGGTTAGTTGTGGTTTTGCTTCAAGGGGAAGTTGGTTTAGTGATGATCATCATTTGCCACACACACACATTAACATGAACACATATACACAGTCAGTCTAGTATTCGCCTCTGTACCTTTTCTTCAGTCAGTGGGGTCCAAAAAGCTGCAGGGCTGATAAAGTGGAAATGGCCTATTATTACTAAAGCGATGACAGGAGCTGTGGGCAGGTATCACACACTGGCATACCTCTGAATCCCGTGAGCAGAGCTGTCATGTGTTGCACAGCAGTACTCTGTAGTTTTCTCTTTATCACTCACATTGTGGCCACTTAGCACAGCTATGCGTTTTTATTCCATAATTCATTTTGCCAAGTGAGTGTGTGGGGTGCAAATGTTTTAATGACTCAAAGGTTTTTCTTCTGTTTGGTGCTGACTTTTTTGCTGATACCATTGCAGATAACTAATATCAGCTGATATATAAGTATGGATCCAAATAACTTTAATTACCTGTTATTAGTTATCATTACCAGATGACATATTATATTTGAATTTCTCAGTACATAGCTACAAAACTAATGAGATCCTTACTATACAGTTTTTACTATCCTTACTATGATCATTACTAATATAGCCTGACACACCACTAGCTAGCTGTTATTTGTGACTGGCTTAACTGTTAATCTCGTTAAATATTCCAGTTTGAATCCCAACATTCCAGATTGAGAAATCCCATTCTCTAAAAGTCCCAGCTGCACTAGTTGTAAAGCGTAATACAATAAATCTTTCACTCTTTTGCCTCTCCCACCATTTGGCAAATATAGCAAATATCTGGCATTCTGTGGATACGTTAATAACTGTGACTAGGGTTGCTGTAACCAGTGTGGATGACTGCAGACCACAGCAGTCTTCTCTCTGACATAAACATACTGGCTGAATATACAAATAAAACTACCCAATATTTTCCACAACTGTGCAAAGTCAATGTTATTCTCTCTTTTTCTGTCTTAAACTGTGGACCTCCTACTTTGATTCAGCAACATCTTGTTAACTGTAGTTGGTGCAGGATCAACAGGCATAGTTTGGATGTCTTTCGCTGGCTTTTTAATAATCTCAGCATTCCAGCTTTTACCACAGGAATGACTTCACCTGTAAGCAAAACCAAGAAACATCCTCATAATTTGACAGTGTGCGTTCTTGTGTGTGCATGTACAGTCATCCTCATCTGCATACATGTAGTGTGTTTTCAGGAAATGCAGATATAATTGTGCAAATTGCTCCAAAGAAACAATGGAGACGCCTCATAAAATGTTCTTGTCCGCCTCCTGTTCAGTCAGCATGCTTACACACACACACACACACACACACCCGAACCAGAAAACCCTAAGGTCCTGAGTGTTATTACGGTGATCGCACATCTCTTATTTTACCTACAACCCATTCCTTGCTCTGTTTGAAAGCATTAAAACATGTCATAGCACAACCTCCAAACTTCAATAACAATCATTTCTTCAAGAGTGATGATGTTGTGCATTTGACAGAGGTGTAGTGCTGAGGCCGTAATTCTTTTGACTATTAAAATTTGTCTCTTTGGGGGTCGGCTAAATGGCTGTGTGATGTTGAGGCGTGTCTCTGCAAGCTTAGTCAAAGTCATAATTTACTGTTTCCCCACCCTAATAAATCCCCTACTATGAGAGGAGGAAGGGGCTGAGAGTAGCAGAATAAAGAGGGAGGGAGAGATTCCTGCCGAGATGTGGTTATTAGTTTGTTTAGCATTGCCTTAAGGTTTTGAATGAATGACAGAATGAAAAATGAGATGGGGCGAAAGAAGGAAATGTGTTTAATCGGAAAACAGCCAATGACCTTATGTTTCCTAGATGTGTCAATTTCCAGGAATTAGACTTAGTAGATAGACTGTATATATGTCGGATAGTATTTACAGGGTGATGCCATCCATTGATTTATGGACTGCTGTTTTGAAACCGCAATCAAGTAGGCACAAAGCTAGTGGAGAGGTCCATACAGTGATTCCTAAACACTGAGATGATACATAGCAGACAGCCATTGGTCAGTGCTAGCAACCTTAATACAGTTCAAATAGGTGAGTTTACTATACTTAAAATTATACTATCCTATACTGTATAGGTTACTCTAAAGAACTGTAAAAAACAGCATGTGGGTTCTGATCCAGACCACGGCCCATTTATTGGTGACCTAGGCCCTAGAGTGTTATTTAGCTGCGTTAATAGCAGACACCAGGGAAATAAAAAGTTAACTGTGTACAATTCCTACTCTTGTTATACCGTCTAATACAGTAGACGTGTAAGCAGATGCTCAACAGGTAAGCTGTTGAAACTAATACCTCTCACTAACACCCCTTCTTTCTTTCCTGAAGCTGACTCATTATCACACACTGTTCCTGTGATGCATGTCAGCCAGTACAATACAGTGACATCTAAGTGACCCGGGGTTGGAGAAGAGAAAGGGAGGAGAAAAATTAAACTAAGAGAAGAAAAAGAGGGGAGTGATACAGGGTGAGGGGATGCAAGTTCTGGCGGCGATAAGAGTGGTAGTGAAGAGAGTGAAATGAGGTAAATTAAGAATAGGGAGGGGGGAAGAGAGAAGAAAGAGATTAGGGGGGCAATCTTCATTTTTTTACCCGCACATTCCCTCTTTTACTGACTTCAAAGAAACTCCTGGTGAGAAGGAATTATTCCTCTCCGCTCAACCGTACCGCTTTGTTACACTGCTGTTTTCGCTCCTCTAGTCCCCTCCCTCTGCAGCCCCCATCGTGGCTGCATTTACTTATTGCTTCCACAGAGAGTAGTCTTAGGATGGTAAGAGCTCTGTTGAAAAGCTTTTAATGGTGCCCTGCTTCTTTGTTTCTTTCTGGTTATGGAAGCAAAGATGTCTACTTCAAAAAAAACCAAACATGATGAAGCCCCTGACCATTTAAACCCACTATTAGCCTTAACAATAAAGAACGCACATGTAATGTAAACAGCAGTTGTTTCAAAAATTCACCCAAGCTGCCCTCCGCAATCTTTATCTTTAATCCAAGAATGAGAGCGAGTAAGATGTCACAGATGTGGTTCGGATGGGTGGCGGCACGGGGCCAGGGGAGGATAGAAACATCAAGAGATCAGCTGGCAGCCAGCAGCTCCAGGTGGGCCGGATGAATCCAAGCAGCAGTGAGACATCTGCTTCTGTTTCAGTGCTGTTTTGGACGGCTTGCTGGTTTGCTGGTGACTAACTGATAAACTGAACGCATGAATGAATCAGTGAGCTTTGACTGCTTCACTTGCTGCCTTGCTGCCTTATTTAAACACTAAATGGAATTCATGAGTGACTCATTGATTGAACAAATGTTTGGCTGGGAGACCAACTGGCTAGCAGAAACTAACAGCTGATATATAGCATATGTTGCTACTGAGGGTCAGTTAGGGTAGTTAGCCAAAGGAAGCTAGCAATGAGACTTCTTTTTTTAAGTTGTTTTATTTATACATACCATCATACCATACCATACCATACCACTTTACATTACAAACTACAATAAAGAGAGGTAACTGCATACCATCACTATATATAGCATAGTGATTTTATTTGAGAGCATCTCAAAGGTCACGCCTTAGTCCGTTAAACATTGTGATAGCTCAGCATTTGTGGTGCTGTTTTCTGATAATTGTTAGCTTTCACTCTTCCTCTGTCAGCATCAAAGTTCTGCCTAATACATTAACAATTTATAATATTTCTGTAGACTTCCTGAAGTTGACAGCAGGGCTGAGAGCAAGCCTTCAGGCCTCAAGCACTCAACAGGAGAACAGAGGATGAGACATTTTTACTGTGGCTAATTAGGAATGAAAACTAACAATTATAGCAGTATGCTTTTGTGAAAGTTATTTTATTCCCTCATGTTTGATTTGCTTTTTCCTGTCTTGGTAAAAACAGCAAATGAGGAATGTCAGCTATTCTTTTCATCCTTGTAACTAGCAATCCTGCCACTTGTTTGGGGTCCAGGTAACTAAAAAAAGGGGGAGGATATGTGTGATCATGTGTGGTCAGTACTTGAAGGAAAAACTAGCCAAATAAGTAAGCTGCCAGAAATAAAATACTATATGCAAAGATCCCCGAAGGTTCAATTTTAGCTGTTAAAATTATAAATACGCCAGGGCATTTTATTAGAAGAATGTCATTGTTTTGTGGGGTTTTCCCCTTTCCTTTAGTGCACTTTGGCTTTTTTGTGTATAAAAAATGTCAAAGCTGTAAAGTCCCAAGCACATGACAAAGATAGGTATCCTCTCCTACAGAAACACAGTTTCCTAAACTGCAAAATCTGTCTCATTTGTAGTCTACGCGGTCCTTCTGCGACTTTTCTACATCACTATGTAATGCATTTGCATAATGTCCAACTAGTGGTTAGTTTGTCACACCCTTGAAGGAAGAATGGGCAGTAGCATCACTTAGTTAACAAGGGCCATCCAGGATGGGCTTTTTGGCTAACGAAATGTCAGTTGTTTTGTTAGCCATTCGCTCCTATAGGTCGTCTTCATAGAGTTATAACGTATAACCATGCCTTGTTATTGCTGACCAACCAGAGCAGAGGAAGGTTTAAAGAGATGAGAGATAAAATGGAGTGTTTGAGATGAGAACATCCATCAATGAACTACATATATGAGGAAAAAAAATGGTTTTGAACATTTTAGCAGTTAACCTGTTTTGATGAACTTGAGTGTGAGCATATTATGTTAACCTTAAGTTGCAGCTATACTAAACTTTAGTTAGTGCACCTGAGAGTTTTAGTCCTCATATTCAAGTGTTTATTGAAGAATCTTAGGCATCTTAGGTTTCAGTATTATATGTCTAACTGTGTGAACTTCTTTCGTGATAACAGTTTAGCTTTAGATGAGATCACTTCTACTCTTATTGTCCCTTTATTCTGGCAGCCTGTGTTTTTGTGGGTGGAGTTTTGGCACAGGGCTTCTTTAATGCCAGCAGGGTTGGAGGGAGGATGGGGTACACAGCGGGCATTCAGCAGGTGCTGACGGCGGTATTCAGGGATGTTGGAGGGGTCAGTGTCTCCCTAGCTTTGTCCTTGCGGTAATGACGAAACGTAGTCACATTTACGCATTTGAACACACACACAGTCACACGCAAATGCCTCCAAGATTTGCCCCACTCTCTATTTAAACTGACACAAGTCTCATGGTTTCCCTGGGCGACCCTCGTATACCCCACCCCCTTCTTTTTTTTCCTTCTGCGCTTTGTTGAAAAGAGCCAATCGTGCGTTGGCTGGTAACTAGGCACCCTATTTATCAGTAACCAGCACCAACAATAACTGTAACCCGACACCTCCTTTGAGAGAAAGAGACGTAGGAAAGCAGAAAGAGTTGGAACAAGACAAAGAAAGAAAAGTATGCAAAGAGATAAAAACTGAAGAAAAAAAATTTCCAGAAAAAAAATCAGTTGATGATTATGTTATGTCTTTAGCATTAGCTTATGTCTTTGGATGTATTTTAAAATGTTATGGGTACTCTTCTAAAATACTTTACTAGTTCAAATCTTAAAATTTTTACTCAAATACCATCCCTAATAAAACTAAATAACACACAGAGATATGCAGGATGACAGATGGGATAAGAGAGGGAAGGCAGCAACTAACGAAAGAAGCAGAGAGAAAGACGGGATCTAGTGTCAGTGTAACGGATACGTGGGTCCTATTAGGCCATTCATGGCTGGGTAGCTCTTAAGAGAGCGGTGCGAGCCGACCTGTTGGGAGGCTTTTGATCAGCGTGCACCTCCCACCAAACCAACTATTTGTCCACTGTCAGCTTATCAAATTGGGATCACTGATAGAGAGTGCATGAGAGGAAGAGCAGCATGTGCATTTAAATACGTGTGTGTGCTGTAGTGAATTAGATAAGTGTTAATCTGATTTTTAATTTTTTTGCATTTATATATCTGTATAATTACATGTGTTTGCACTGGCTGCTTGATATGTGACAGCGCATGTTTGTGTGTGAGGAGATTGTGTGGGCAGAGCAAGAGCTCTGGTTTGGGCATATGTGTGTGTGTGTGTGTGTCTGCATGCACACACACACACATTCCTGGTCATAGCTGAGTGATCCCTTCCACTGAAACAGAGAAAGGCCCATTTGACTCTTCACCTTTTCTGTGATGTGTTGAATAGGGACTTAGGAAAGATCTTATACTGCTAATACTAATCAGCCGCCACACACAGACTGAAAGGACTTTCACCATGGTGACACATCAGTGGCCACCAGCTATCCATGTCCATGAAGAACATTACTGCATGTGCGTGAGCCTGTGAGCATGCATCCCATATCCTACCTTACATATGAAAGGTGTTAGACTCAGTTACAGTGTCTTGTTGTCATGACTTTGAGTGTGGTTTGTGATGTGGATCACTTTAATATAGACAAGCTTAAACTAAAGCTATCCTATCATATCAAAGGATATCATTTTAGAATTGCCTGATAACAGGCCCAAAAGAATGTTACAGGAGATCGTTACAACTCACTGCAAAACAAGATGAAATGAAATCAAAGGAAACATATGCATGATTCTTGTGCTAATAGCCGGGCAGATCTCACCCTGGTGTGGCCATTTGACAAAATTCCAACAATTCATATCTTTAATTTGATGTATTGCATCAAGTCAAATAAAAAAGTTAATATTTTTTTTATTTATTTCTGTTCTGTTTTATAGATTCATTACTTCATGGGCATTTTCATTTGAGGAAACTGGACTTTATATGTTATGAATAATAACTAACAGGTTGAAGATGAAAACAAGATAAAAAGTAATTTTATGTAAATATTCAGTTACTATTATCATCACTTTTTGAGTTTGCAGCTCAGTGTAGCGCACCGAAACTGTCAGAAAATACATGCTCACTGGTAAACATTGTGCCACTCTGTTGCTGTTTCACTTTTGACCTGTGGCTGTTTGGAGTAATTGGTTGGACACTTGTTAAAAACATGTTATTTTCTATTGTAACCCAACCCTGTTGCATCACTCTCTTTTGAATAAGGAACTGTTGCATGTAAATTACCTGGACGTTATTTTCGAGTGTGCACTGAGGGGTGGTTGTGTTGTAGGTCGATGGAGAGCTTTCGCATGAGCCCAAATACACCTGACTGACTAGAAAGTTGAACCAACTCAAACAGGGCAGGAAATCAAAGCGCACATTGTTGAATTCTTTTCACCTTCTAGTCATGACAGGCCATAATTATGCTCATTGTAAGTGTTACACGATGTTAAGAACCACCCACCAGAGTTTGGACTTATATCAGAGCATTCAATTGATGTGTTCTTTGCTTCAGTTGATACAAGCTGTTTCTCCATACATCTCAACACTTGATCTGAATCTACTAAGTGTTTAAAGTTATTGTTTTCTTCATTTAATTTCCTTTGTTTCCCAATTTATTCAAACATGTACCACAAATGTATTGTAAAGTTGATAAGTTAGCACTCAGATTTATCTTTGAAACCAGTTGCAGGTCTCCTGAGGAAACCGGGTGACAGTTAACCTTTGGATCAGAAGAGACTGAATGAATAATTTAAAATAACAGGCAATTTGTAATAAAGTCTTCCATTTACCTGTCTCTTAGTTGTCAGAGTAAGACAGAGAACCAGTTCCCGGATCATTTCTCTGTCTTGTTAATTTACCTACAGAAGGTATGGGGTAAAACTCTGCCCAGACTTTTGCCTTAGGGGATTGTTCTCTCCTTTTTTCTTTTATTTGCTCTTGTATCATCTTGTGAAAGCATAGCCAGACGGTGTTTGGAAGCTGTGACCTTTGAACCTGTAATAAGCAGAAATGGAGGGCTTTAAGTTGATTAGCTGACTCAGGACAGCGACAGACTTGGGAAGACAGATCGAGAGCAGAGACAACTAAAATACCAAAGTCCCAGAGTGCTCAGCTAAATGGATTTAAAGGGCTTTAAAATCAATTATAAAAGCAGTGCTGCACTGAGAGAGATTTGATAGCACTTTCGATTGCCTGCACATTTGTAGTGCTAATGTTGGGTCATAGCTCAATCTCAAGCTTGGGCTTCCTCCAGTCGTAATGTTGTGCAACACAACTGGTGTTTGACTCTCTTAAATGTTATTATTGATTTTGTGTGATCCAGGCAAGGGTAGGCACCACGTGACATCTACCTAATTTTGAAGACAAAAAATGTATTTCTCATTGATATACACAGGGTGGATGAGTAAATTTGTTTTCCCAAAATGTTCCCTCCTCTTTTTCACTTTCTATCTATCTCGAGGGTGTTCTCAATCTAACACCAGAATGTGATGTCAGTCACTACCAGGTAATAATTGTATCATCAAGAATCTTGTCACAACAACAAACCGGATGCCTTTTCTTCCCTCAATCTGTGATTTCAATTTCATGTCCGCATCTGCACTCCTGGCCTGTGATTGATTACCATTTTATGGCAGTAGTCTACTAGGCGATGAGCTAACAAGTGTACTAATACCAGTCAACCCTCAGGCACAAAATCAAGCCAGGCGTTCATTTGGGCTCATTTTCATTGTCTAGCCTCCCTATCCGGGCTTGTTTAGCGTTGTCTGGGAAGGAACAGTGCTTCTATTCTTTTCACCCCTTCTCTCCCAGGGATTCTAAATGGGACATAGATATTCTAGCCGGGTGGGTTCTTGGCCTGGCACTCGATGCCCCTGAGTGCTCTGCTTAAGTACTGCCACTAAGGGCACTTGTGGAGAGCTTGTGAAAGTCCATTCTGATTAAAGGTGAAGGTGGAGGAGTAGTTGATACAGCAGTGGGAGCTTTTGAACTCCCTTGTGTGGTAAGTCAAAGGTTTTATACAGGGGGAGTTTCCCCCACAGTACACCCTTACAGATATGTGGGTAGGACCAAGAAGAAGAATATTTACAATTTAATCTATACAGCACTGTTCAACACGGTTTTTATGACTTAATGCTGAGATCAGAAAACATCTGTTATTATTGCATTTTATGTCACTGTTCCACATAGCTACACTCATAGTGTGGTTCCTCTTGCTTCGCTGTGTTCAGAGTTGTGCACCGATGAGGTGTAGAAAAAAAAAACTCAACAGGACTGATGAAACTGCCACGAAAGATCTAAAAAAAAAATTTAATATGCTTGTCTTTGTGTCGAGACGTCGCGAGGCTTCTCAGATGCAGCATCGGGTATCACTCATATCACACACTATATGGGATAAAACTTTGAACTTTCGGATACGATGCCCATTTTTGTTCCTAACTTTGTCTGCATCTCTGACACAACAACAAAACAAGAGTATCTGACACCCTAGGATGAAAATAAGTTGGTCTACAACAGGTGTTTCTTCAAGTGTTACTCCACTCCACTTTATAATGTCCCCAAACCAGCATTTCGCAGCTTCTTTTAAAAAAAAGTTTTTTTTAATATGTTATAAAACCAATTTTGGAAATATTTTATTTTCAGGAGAGAAAAAAAGGTGGTGGCTTACTATGTGGCTGCTTTTGTTATGCATTTTTAAATTGTTCTTTTGATAATAACTCATGTGTACAGATGGTTCAAGTAAGGTTGTCATGATAATAGAATTTCAAACTTGAAACTGATACCCAGGAAATTATGCAAAATTAAGAGGCACATCTTTTGAAATAAAGATTCAAACAATATAGCAGCAGATCTGTTTACTTCCTGTGGTTCTGGTGTCTTGGCACCACATTTCGGTGCTGATCTGATTGGTTCGATAAGATCCGTTGCCACTGTTTCTGTCTAGTTGCTGCTTTCTCGGCTTGAATCAAGGATTTAAAGAAAATCGCACTTGACAGTATTAATTGTGTTATTCTGTTAAATTAATACTGTGTAGCAACATTAAAGACGGGCTGGACTGATAACGTTTGCTTCGTAGCTCCAGCATTAACATTATCGTTTTAATGCTTTAATGCTTTAACTGGCATTATATGTGTTATAGCATAATGCTATAATGCATTAGGCTGTAACATGGGATAATCCTAGGAAGATAATTACCTCTGATGTGGTACATTTGATACAGTTGGAGTATTTTGCTGATATTACTGTCCATGCTGTGATTATCCTTTTGTTCAGAGTATTCAGTCCCTATCTGGAAGATATCTGCTGACAAATATCTTAACAGTGGGACAGGTTAAAAAACGAGATAAACATGAAGCGGGCAGTGGAACCTTCATGGTTTATTTCTCATCTAAGAGTAACGTTTGGATAGTCATCAAGAAAACAACGGAAACACGCTCTCACTGGGACCAAAAGAGAACTACCATTGAGCTGGTGGGCAGCTTAAAGCAAGAGTGCTCTCTAATGTGAGCTGTACATTTGTGCCGTGGGACCCAAAAGTTGAGTCTCTCTGACATCCCACCTGTTTGCCTTCTGTTTGATTTGTTCCCTCACTGATCCCGGTTCAGTCAGTGTGTCTGCGTGTAATCCCACCTGTTCTCCGGCTGTGGCCAGGATGTTATCTTTCTGACAGCCTGAGCGCTCAACCATCCACCCAACACCCATACCTCACAAACACCCCTTCCCTACTCCACCACTCAGTGCAGGAGTGAATGGAGTCTTTTGTATATTTTTTTTTGGTCTCTGATAACTTGAAGGAACTATATAAATTAAAGGAAAGGGAATCGTACTAATACGATGGAATACTAATGGTGACTACAGTCAGAGAAGGATGGAAGGTGCTTTGTGTAACACCCTAAGAGCTACAAGATAACCCTGTCACTGCAGTTAATCAGCCTCCCTTTCAACTACTGCATGTGAAACAACATGTGGTATAATCCTGCCTTCCTCCCTACCTCTCTCACTGTCTCCGTGTCCAGAGATTCTCTCCTCTTTCCCTCCCTTTTTGCCCCTGTTCATATGATTGCCGGGCCGCCCGTCTGTCAGCTTTATCGCCACGTGTCAGTGTGCAGATTCAAAACTTAGCCTCACTCTCTCTGCAACACTTTGATCAAATGGGCATACCTGAGAAAAAATATGGCCGACAGATTATGGCAGGAGATGAGAGGGGCTTTCGCTGAGTGCTTCCAGATATGAGAGAAAACACTCAAACTCATGAGCAGGCGAGTGGCTGCAGAGTGAAGCTCCATAGTGCTGAAGGGGAGAGCTGTGATAGCGAGGTATGCTTGGCTGCAGTTGAACTTTTGTGCTTTTCCTCCAGAAATCATTTTGTCAGAGTGGGAGAATTTAACCTCTTGCATGAAAAAAAGTTTTGTTTTTAGATTTCAGGGAGGGGAAAAAAAGCACTGCTATAATGTGACCTAACAGACCTTTCTTAGAACCAGTAAATTATTATTTCTTTCTGTATCTGTTAACCTGCTGCCTGTGACATTCCTGCAGTTAACCCCTGGTTAACCCATGTTTGCATTTAAAATGACCACTTTGTCATAGTTAAACATTTAACTGTAACACATGCTTTGTTATGGGATTCATAATAAAGGGCTGGGGATACCGCATATTTTCCTTGGCTTTACTGTATCAATGCATGGACACCAAATTTTACTAAATAATAAATTATCTTGTAAATACTGTGGGACTACTATGAACTTGAGGGCTCATCTCATTGTCCATCTTCCTGAGATAACGTTAGCCAAGCAAACTCACATAAAATCAGCTCAACCGACAAACACTAGACACACTTACCTTGACAAAGCTGCTTCCTAATTCAGAGCAAGCTAATGGATCAGTCACACGAGTAAAAATAGGACAACGACCTCCTTGCAACTACAAAAAAAAAAAAAAAAAGATGCCGTGTGGTGTTTATATTGAATTTGTTGTCTTTCTGCGATGGATTACAGCTTGTGCACATTCATGACCACGTTTGATCGCAGAGTGATTGCACAGGTCACGTGACAGGAGGCAACCTTTCTGCTAACAGTTGCACTCTGACCTGGACTGACTGCAATCACTCTCAGAGAGATTGTTGAAGGTTTGCAAATAATTGCTATCCAATTTACAAACGCAGACAGTTTACCAACATGTTGCCATTGGGACTCGACTCTGGATTTACTCCTATAGAGCAGGAAGGTTGCTGAGCTTAAATGTGATAGTTAAATGTGATTTTTTTTTTTTTTAAATGTAGACAGCAACAGCGATTTTGATTTTCAACAATTTGCCAGAGTCCAGCTCAGTTCATTTCTAGTTTTAGGGTCACTTTTTCACTTGTTTCTGTTGGTACTGTGCTGCATAGGCATTTCTCATTCATTTCCTGCCCTCACAAATGTCCGTTTTCCGCTCATCTTTTTTTTTCTGCTATGCTGGCTTTAAGTCTTTTGATTGATGACCCTTTGATTGAGCTAACCTGAGTTACTCTTTGCTGTGTGCTTTCCCTCCACATTCAGCATACAGGATGTCTGTACGTGTGTTTGCAGGCTGCTGATATGTGATCCAATGTTGGCGCCGGTTGCCGTGAGAGAGAAGAAGAGAGGAAACGAGAGGAGACTTGACATCTTGCTGGACAGATGAACAGAACAGTTGTAGATTATTGTTGAGGGGAAGGCTTCCTTTGAGGAAAGTTAAAACGTTTTAATGGAGCACATAGAGAGGGCAGAGAGGACGAGCAAAAAGATGAGAAAGATCAGTTCAGAGCACCTGAAAGTTATTGTTCTCGACAGTGTCTCCTATTGGTGGGCTGGAAAAAGAAGGGAAAAGAAAACGGAAAAGAGAAAAAGAGAGGGTGGAACGTTGCCAGCTTGCCTTATTCAAAGAGTCTCTGTGTTAGATCACCTCTGAAGTCAAGCTTGGCGTTTGTTTTCCCCTCCTGATAGGCTGAAGGTGTTCAGGTGTGTCCAAGAAGGAGGGGCTGTTGTTTGAATTTCAGCCCAGTGATTGGCTGTAAGCCAGTAAAGTTTACAGGCTTTGTATTGGTTCAAATATTTGAAACTTTTTCTTCTAAACCAGCGGCAGAAGAGAAAAAAAGAGAAAACTGAAGGGAAAAATTAGCTGACTCTGCTAAAAGAACAACCTATAAAACTAACTGTGCTGGATTATAGAGAATTTTCACAACCCCCCGTCTCCTTACAGGTTTCCGTCTTTTCTAATAGGGGACGTCCCCTGTGGTTGTGACATTTTAAGCTCTCAATTGCCATTCTCTTTAGTCGTGAATAAATATAAATGCCAGCAGGATGGAGTTATCTTCAGAAGGGAAGCTAAAATGAAAAGATGAATAAAATAGTGCTCTAATGTTAGAGAGGAAAGTATGTGTTAGCTTTTACCTTTGAGTCGGGGCTGATGGGGGGATGTGTGTGTGTGTGTGTGTTTCTCTGTGGTGGGCTTGTCACCTGTCTGAAAGCTGCCACAGATACAAATGCCTTGTTTGTTTTCTGTTGTTTTACTGCCAGCCCTCCCCTGACTAAACACCAGCGTTGGCTTTTACACTGTTCAGGCGGTTGCCACCAGAGTTGAAAGGGACTACAACGTGACCTCATGAACACAGGTTCAAACTGTAAGGCTTAATAGTGCTACTTACTACTGGGCGATGTAAACCAAACTGAAACTGAACTGCAGTGTAAGCACATGTTTCTACTGTTCAGCAACCACAGACTTTTGGATGGATGCGTGCATCTTGTTTGTTTTTGCACACATTGTGACCGTCACAGTGACAGCTGGCCACAATGTGTGTCAGCTCACTGGGTTTGATACGACAGCGCTAACCACAAACAAAGAGCGTGTGAGTTAGTGAGAACAATTCAGTACAATTTAATTTCACTTATATAGCGCCCAATCACAACCAACAGTCAAGCTGCTTTATATTGTATTACAATATTACTGAGCTGGGTTCTGCTGGAGGTTTCTTCCTCTTAAAAGGGAGTTTTTCCTTCCCACTGTTGCCAAGTGCCAGTTCATAGGGGATCATCTGATTGTTGGGGTCTTCTCCAGGAGATAGACAGCCTCTCTAATTTTTAGAAAAATGTGGTCAGGGAAGCACACTGACGGTTGATTGACACATTTATTAGCTTTTTATGTATATACATCTGTGTGTGTGTGTGTGTGTGTGTGTGTGTGCTTGTGTGTGTGTGTGCTTGTGTGTGTGTGGTCAGTTGTCACTGGTGTGGCTTGCCTCACAGTTCTTTAACAGGTCTTATCACCTCTGCAGACCTCACCACCTGCAAAGCATGTGTGGCCCATTGATGAGTCTCTTTTCTTTTGTCTATTGTCTATCTCTAATCTGTGTTTTTCATATTTATTGATGCTGTAAGGCTGTAAGGTCCAATAACTGAGTCATAATGTAGCCTGAACATGCTGCCTATCATTACTGAAGTTAGCCAGTCAATCAAGCAGTGCAGAATATTGCCAGCTAATTAAGATAAGGGAAAGTGTATATAATAAACTGTTTCCATCCAAAGTGGCCAGCAGCACAGCTTTCATGCTGCTAGCTTGTTTTTAATCAGAGGGTTGTCTGTTAAAACACTGCTGACCTGTTGGCACCTGTGTGTGACTGTGGTGTGTCTGTGTGTGTGTGTGGGTGTGTGTGTGTGTGTGTGTGGCATACTTACGCAGAATGTGTTTTTTCCATGCCGTCTGCTTGCCTGTGACACACCCTTTCCACGGTCCGTCCCATCCTCTGCATGTGTGGGATCCCATGTTAGCAGCTGGTGGGCTCTATAAATAGCCTGGCCTGAGATGTCTCTGGAAAACCAAAGGAAACAAACATCTTGTGAAACAGTTAAAATATTTAAATGCTTGTTCTTGCATTATTTCTTGGCCAAAAAGTCATACTGCATGCAGCATTGTCACACTGTGTAGATTACGATTGGGTATGTGTCGGTGCATGGCCAATGTGATTTAAATTGAATGTCTTTTTCCTGCCTTACAAATTCTATTATCTTTTCTGTCATGGTCTATCACTTTTACACCCAGTGCCAGGCTCCCACGGTGCTCTTTGGTGTTACTGCTCATATTTCACTCACACACTCTAAGAAGCTAATAATTTGTAAAGATCTACCTGTTTTACCATAAGGTCAAAAAATAAAATATTGTGTCTACACCTATTATGTGTGGTTAAGCAGTTATTTGATGATGCAGCTAGGCCTCTCTGGTATAATGTCTTCACTTGGCACTGGAAGTTTACAAAATCATCAAGCAATCGAAGTCGAATTTCACTTCCTAAAAGATAACTTCATGTATTCTCTATATTTTGTTGCATCTGTGCAAGATATATGTATTCAAGCATACCAGGTGATGGATTTCTTGCAACAAGTGAGATAACGTTGTATTCCCAGAGATACACTGAGAGACAGGTGCTGAAAACTTTACAGAAATAAACACACTGGCTAGCAGCTACTCTAGCAGCTAGTCTGTTAGTGCTGTGCTGAATGAGCACTTCCATTCCAGCACATTACAGCAGTCAGATATAGAGCAGCTGCTGTATAATTTCACTGCCCTGCAGAGTGATGTTAATGTGTGTCTACACTTGTGTGTTTGTGTTTTTTTTATCCGTGCCACCGATGATTCTCTTACAATCCCTGGAGCCCCAACCCAGCAGTGTCTCGGTTGCTTTGAAGAAACCGACCCTCATGTTGCTTTTCATTGTGAGTTATTCGTCCGTGTGCGGTTGGAAATGACCTCCAGTCTGGTTAGCAGGCATCCAGAACTCGCTTGTCCACACCCTGCTCTGACTGACTGTGCATCTTCATGTGTGCAAGACGAGTTAAAGTGGCTGAGAAGTGATCTCATGCAAGCCTGAGAGTGACAGGGCACCTGTGGTCAGACCTCACCGTGAACCCGAACACACATATGACACACTCATGTGCTCAGTATGGAGTAGCAAAGCTGTGCAATGCGACCCATCTCCCTTCGTAGCTTCAACAGTATTATCCCCCACCACCAAATTTCATCTGGCCCCACCACCTGTTGCCAGCTGTATTTCACTCAGGCCTAGAGCCTTCTGTTTTCCTTCATAAGCAACAGAGCTTACAGCTCTGCAAGAAGTAGCCATGACCCTGGGGGCGGCAATCCTAGACTAATCTAATTACTCCGAGTCAAGGCTTGAATAAGATTGAGTCTACACCAACTCGAAATTTCTTAACTCAATCTAGCAAAAAAAAGTGTTACACAGTAAACAAGTCAAGCTGTCAAGCAGTAGTGCAGATTTGGGATTGGGTCCAGCCAATGTGGCTTAAAGGTACTCCATGCAGCTAAAACATACTTTACAGAGGCTCCCAGGCACTATAACCTGAGAAATTAGAAATGATTCATTCTGCTTTTGAAGAGTTGTGTGAACTTCTCATTGAAGAACTATTAAAAGTTCCTGAAAGGCAGAGTTTTTAGCTGCGCATTAATTAGCTGGCTAACTATTGCTAATAAAATTAGCCGTGGATGGTTTTCATTTTATCTGATGAAAAATATAATGCCTGTTTTCATTCTCCCCCTAGTTTATAAACTTGTACCAGAATGTAAGTGGAAAATCTGCTGTTTACTCTTTGAGAAACATTATGAAGTCATGTGATGATGGCTAATTAGCAAGCTAGCTATTGCGAAAAAAGTCTTTATAGTAATGGGTAACATTTTAGCTGAAAAATAAATACCTGATTTTGTCCTCTGTTGTCCAAAATCAGAGTAACTCAGTTTTTAAATTAAATTTTTTTTAAATTTCTAAGAAACTCTTGGCATTTTTTATTTTCAAACACAAGTTGTTGGATGAGTTTTTGGACTTCCTGAAGATAGTCTGAGATAAACACAGACTGGAATTGGCAAAGATAACAGACGTAGTTCCTCCTGACTTTTCTTGACATGTAGGGTGAAGAGATAGGAGAGAAATGAGAGAAGAGATATGAAGTTATCCAGGAGGTGAAATTACTTCTGTGTTAAAATCTACATATAATCACACGTAAAGGTGTTTTTCCTTTCCAATGTAGCCAAGTCCTTGCTCCTAAGGTGCCATCTAATTGTTGAGGTTTTCTCTCTGTAATTGTAGGGTCCTTACCTTATAATATAAAGCACTTTGTGGTGACTGTTATTAAGATTTTAAAAAATGAATTGAATTGAATGTTTTGGCTTACAACTTTTTGATGTGACCTTTTTCTGTTTTGATAACAAGTTTTGGTATTGTATCTCGTGTCTGTGAGCCAAGATCAGTGTGAGGCTTAAGTCTAATGATGTAAACCCTGGTTGGGGTCCTTTTGCAGTTGTCTGTAAATTTGCTTGTCATTATACCTTTGTGTGAATTCACTACATTGCTTGTTATACCTGAGGGCTCTTTATTCCAAAAAGTTACATTGTTTTCTCTGAACTTTTTACCTTATTAGATTTTTACTGTAATATGGACCTTTCTGTAAGTAAAAGCAAAATATCTGCCTTCTCTGTTTTTCCAGATGGCATCCATCGTGTTGTTGCCCTCTGCACGCTGCGGGTCACTATCATAACCGATGACATGCTGACAAACAGCATCACGGTTCGTCTGGAGAACATGTCCCAGGAGCGTTTTCTTTCTCCCCTGCTCAGCCTCTTCCTTGAGGGAGTGGCGGATGTACTCTCCACCAAGCGGGAAGCAGTGTTTGTGTTTAACATCCAAAACGACACCGACGTCCAAGGCTCCATCCTCAACGTAACCTTTTCGGCGCTGCAGCCCGGAGGGACTCCTGGTAAAGGCATGTTCTTCCCATCTGAGGAGCTGCAGGAGCAGATCTACCTCCACAGGACTCGACTCAGGCTCATATCCACTCAAGAGGTAACGCACAGGTCAAAAACATCAGAAGAGTTAGTAGAAGAAATAAATGTAGCTAAAATTCCTTCTTCCTTTCAGGTGTTGCCGTTTGATGATAACATCTGCCTACGAGAGCCCTGCGAGAACTACATGAAGTGTGTATCAGTGCTGAAGTTTGACAGCTCCCCTCCCTTCATCGCCTCTGACACGGTTCTGTTTCGACCTATCCACCCCATCAACGGGCTGCGCTGCCGCTGCCCGGTCGGTTTCACCGGAGAATACTGTGAGACCGAGATCGACCTCTGCTATTCAGGGCCCTGCAAGAACAACGGGAGGTGCCGCAGCAGAGAGGGCGGATATACCTGCGAGTGCCTGGAGGACTTCACAGGTGAGTTAAAAAGAAATAAATAAACAGAAAAGGTATTCAGTGATTCAGCTCTGTCAATCAGCTTGCCTTTTTTACCTAAACTATGTTGTGTGCATCCCAGATTACACATATAAAACAATACCGTATGAAAAGTCTATTATAAGCATGTGCAAGAGCTCTTTTTGTTTGTGATAACAGTTTAAATAACCTGTGCAAAGCTGCTAAACCGCACAGACGGGTTGTAAAAGGTCTCACAACCTATTGTTGTAACTTGAGGTTGTCCCCTGTACAGAAAGGGCATGCTTTGTAGTACTGCAGGTATAGCCACCTGCTTCCACACACGCATACAGTACAGCAAATTTATTGCTGGAAAGGGGTGTACAAAATCTTCACTACACCAGTCAGACCAGCTTCATCTCAAATAACATTTCACCTGTTTTCCAAAACCACACTAGCTTTAATTTCTTTTGACGAGTAAAGAGAACTGGCAAGTAAACAAATTGCCTGTTAATCCTCATGTATCAGTGAGTCACACACCAAGACTCAACAGATCAGTACAATTCAAAGCTGCTCCTATCAATATTTTTCTATTAACAATGGGAAAGTTATAATGAAAAAAAGGGTGACTTGTAGGGACAAATCCAGAGAATTATAACTAATCTCTGTAATCCACCTTGGCACTGCAGAGCATCTCAGCATGTTTGTGCTCATCTTTATTTTGTTTTTCTAATCTGTAACTTTTTAACTTAAATTTTTAACAATTTTATTTATGTAGCGTATTTATTTACCAGTAGAAGGATTTTAAAGGTGATTCTGTATTCAACTGGGAGCCAGAGAAGTGACTTCAGCACTGGGGTAATATGGCCAAATTAGCACGTTTGTGTAAGGAGTCTGGCTGCCGCTTCTTTCTGAGTGAGTCTGAATGACAAGTCATCCTACTAATGATCTGGGTAATCATACAAAAAGAGTGTTAGAGTAGTGTAACCTGCTGGATTGCATGGAGTCTGTTTCAGAAGAGAATTTCCTGATGTTTTATATTTCTTTAAAAGTGGTGCAAAGCAGTTCTGGTGACATTATTAACATGGTTATCAGAACTGAGAAATAATAAAGTATAATAAAATAATACCATGGTTCTTGACTTACTCAGAGAAAAGGAAGATAAAAACAAAGTAACCAGTGCAGGATCTTAGTAATGAGACGCATTTAGTTATTTAGCAGTACACTAGCAAAACACAGCAAGCTGCCTGCTAACTTCAAACATGGACATAAACAGTGCAGAGCTAAATATTCCAAATACTGAGATTGCAAGTGTTTCGCAAGTGTTAATGTAACTCAGTACTCAGTTGATGAGCTATGGGAAAGCTTGAAGGCTTTCATCATTCACATTCAAGCACTTTGCAAAATATTTCCGAATATCAGTGATCTTCCTCCCATATTTCCCTCTTGTACATCTGATACCTGACTGTCTCCACTCTTCTGTCACTCCCTAATAGAGCCTAAAGGGGCTCTGACAGCCCTCCTGCTTCCCACCCCTCTGTCTCTCCCAACGCTCTGCCTCCCCTCTCTTTCTCATCCCCCATCTTATCACAAGTAATTACCTGATTATATCTGCCTTTGTCACTCATAAGGCTTCTCGCCTTCTCCTCCTTCTGCCCATGTCCATCTTCTCCACCCACACATCATATTTCCTTTACCTACATCTCGGTGTCCCCTCTTTGAAGGTCACAGTTCAACTCCTGATACTCAAGGGCCATCAGGGACTATTATGGGGCTGATGACAAGGGAAGGCCTGTTTTGTCCTCTTCAGGTTTCCTGCATTACAGGGAAACAGATCCTTATAATTCCCCCTAGGAAAAAAGGATTATGCTGAGGAGAGAAGGGCCATTACCTGGTTCCAAGATGTGCAGTTTTGGGGGTCTGTGTGTGCCCTGGAAGAGGAGAGCTTGTCTAGACAGCAGATTGACACAAAATGCTGCATGGGACGCAGCGGCACCTACCACAAATATTATTACAGTCAGAGAGAGGCCCGCTGGCATATTTACGTAGGAATTTTAAATGAGCAGAGCCAGGAAGCTGGGGCCAGTTGGCTGATTTTGGACAAAGCTAAAACCACGTGGTCATTTAGAGAATTTTTCCCTTCCCGGACCTGTTGTGAAACTAAATTAGATAATGTAATATATCATGTATTTGATACCACCATGCAGCTTCAGTTAAGCTGTTAGCATGTGAAGGACAAGTTTATGAGGGTAGCGATAACCTCATGACCAGTGGGTAGTCAAGTAAGTTTGACCAGGCCTTAGGCAGCTCTCAACAGGAAGCCAAGCAAAGCAACCACAGATGGATGAAAAGGGTTAAAGCTACAGGTTTAACGTGCCTCATCAGCTAGCTGATACTGCTAGCCAAGAAGTAAAACAATCAAGATATAAAAAAGGCAAGATTAATCCACTCCATAACATGGCCCATACCCCAAAAACTACAGCGTATTTATAATGTAAGATGGGGATTATTGTAAATTTAATATAGTTATTTCTTTGTTTCTTGTAAAAACCAAAGGTAGTAACACTTTTTCTAGTGTACCTACCTGTAAGTAGCCTTAAGTGTGCCTACCTTTGCAGGTAAATAAATAAATTATATCGAAATTCTGTTTAATTACAGGGGAATTATGCCTTTAGTTGCGGGCATATCAGAAAGTGTTGCCAAAGTGACTTTACCTAAAGTTTATTATCAGGATGGCAAAACAAACAGGAATGCACTCTTTCATTTCTTTTGTCTTAACCCCAAACTTGAATCACTCTAAGAGGTATTTAACTGATCAGCTGTTATCTGATCTTTGTTCAGTTTACAAGTGTAAAAGTGCAGTTAAATGTTTAGCCATGGACTGGGCTTAGTGAAGGAAAGCCAGCAGTCTTATCCCTGTCAGCTTGCTTTCTTTTTGGAGTCTTTGTCTCTCTGTCGTGACTCTTTTTCCAAACTCTCTCTTCTCTCCAAACACGGCCAAATTACCTTCTGGCTAAGAAGTGTGCTTCTCAGAAAAGACCAGTAAACAAGGTTTTGTCAGTGTTATTAACTGTTTAGAGGGAGGCATGCCTTTCTTGAACTGATGTTTTTGGAGGGACTTCAACAACAGAAGGTTAATGCCGTGTTTAACATGTGCATGTTAGTTGAATAAATGTGCTTCGCTGATAATCAAAGGCCTCTTGTTAAAACAACTGGATTCCTTACGGCTGACTGAGGTTTGTATTTCAGTCAACTGTGGAAGGTACGCTTCACATAAAAGATAAAATGGTGATAACAAATTGATGAGACAATCAGATGACATTTATCATCATTGCTACATTGCATTTGGGGGTTGGGGTGGACCAAGGACCAGCGAGAATGGAAAATGAAAAAAAAAGATCTCATGCAAACTATAGTTCAAAATTTTTCATTTTGCATCTGCTACTGACACAAGAGCTTTCAATGCATAACAAATTATTATAACATTTAATTATGCATTTCATAGTAATGCACTGAAAAAGTCAGCAATTTGCATCCATGATGTCATAAAAAAGTCAACACAGAGTTGGGGCCAGTGCCACCCCAGAACCCCCTTTAGCCCCACCCCTGGTAATGCTGCAGCTGAGAAACACAGGTCATATGCATTAACAGCAGAGTGTTTTCTCACAGTAAAAAAGATACAATAAATGAATCAGATGCAGAACAGCTCTGTGTAACTTGGCCCCCTCTTTCTCTTGTAGGCGAGCACTGTGAGATTAATGCATCATCAGACCGCTGTGTACCAGGTGTGTGCAAGAATGGTGGTACGTGCATCAACCGGCTTGCAGGTGGTTTCATGTGCGAGTGTCCACCCGGGGAGTATGAGAAGCCCTACTGTGAGATGACCACCCGCAGCTTTCCAGGACAGTCCTTCATCACCTTCAGAGGCCTGCGGCAAAGGTTCCACTTCACCGTCTCCTTCATGTAAGTTTGGTTTCTTTCTCTTTACTTACTAATCACCACTACTGACAAAAGCACACCCACTCAAATACCTAGGCCTGGATCATATGCAACTGAAGACGTAACCAACTACACCTGTCAAGCTTACTGTTCTTATATGACACATGTACAGTTTATTATGTGAGCATGGTTGCCAACTCACACATCTGGCATATAAAACACACTTTCACCTTCAGTCCCATGCTCTAGTGCTGCACAAAGAGATCTCATGATAAGAGGAGGCCTCAAAGCCACACCTTTATGAAAAAACAAACAAACAAAGGGTTTGTAATGTGTGCAGAAAAGTTTGTGTAACCAAAGTGAGTGTTTCACCTTTTAGTACCAAAAGTCGTCCAGAAATATCAGAGTGAGAGGGACGGACATTTTCTTTACTTAAGCTGGTGGAGGCACACAACCAGCTTAAATTCAAAGAAAAAAAAAAAAATTTTCCACCACGAAAATAATTCAGGAACTACACTGGTCCTATATACTCTGATAGAGTGTTTATTGCTAATTTCCATGCAAATTTATATACTTTAACTAATGAAGTCTAGTTATTAAAAATATAACCATGTACAATAATATTGTAATATTGTTTTTTTTAATGAAATTAATACATTCAATAGTCTCAGTCTCATATTTTCCTCTTCTGACACTCACAGTAAAATGCTACAGTACACATTATTTAACATGCCAGAATTTAACATTCCATCTATCACTACTTGGCCAATTTAACTTCAGTATTTACACTGAAATAACTTCAGAATACAACAGCAAAAAATGCTGTCAGTATAAAAAAGGAATTAATAAATATTCCACTATAGTAGATTCACAAAAATAGTCTTTATTCAGAGATCCCCTTCTTAGCAATTCTTTGTAAATGTAGGATGCCACTGACAGCAACCCCAGTGTATACCTGCAGTTCAACAAGTTGAAATAATCTGATGGAGATAATCAGGCTTATGGTTGACACTGAGTAGGAATATTTTTAGGAGGATTTTTTTGTGTGTCCTTTAAAATCTGATGCTTTTGCCTTTAATTTCTCCTTTATTTAGTAAGTGGTAGTTTTTCCTCTTAAACAGCAGTAGTAAAATGGTGGGATAATGAAGTTAAATCAAATGGGATCCCAGATGGGAATAAAAAAATAATCTGAAGATTGCACCCTGTGTATAATGAAATAGTAAATCCCAATGCATGCAGTGTTTACCCCAAACAGCTCTGTCATTTGTTAACAGGTAGCCTAATGTGTAGAAACACATTATTATAATTAACATTAATTATCATTCCAAATAAAAATTTCACTTGTTGAAAGTTGGCAACCCTAGTGATGATTTTACTAAAAAAGTAAAAAGAAAATGTTGGCAGCTTTAGCTCGATAGCTAAGCGTGTTAATGTTAGCAAAGTATCAAAAATTTGCCTTGCTTTTTATTCCTTCCAGCTAACTTTGATCAGAGCAGTTGTAAAGCCAATAGAGGCACAATGATTATGTACATGATAAACTAATATGACCTCAGCTAAATCCCTGATAAGCTAGTTAGTTGGACATGCTAACGATTGCAGCTGAGAATAACTACGGAAAAAGGCAACTTTCCGAACAGTTTCAGAATTTAGTGTCACTATTTAAAATTCAGTCACCTGTGAGCATTTATTCAATAATTCAGAAAAAAACACTGCGGTTTGTCCGTGTCATAAGCAGCAATTTAAACACAGTGGAAGTCGGCGAACTAAAGTGTGCCAGCTAGGACGTGCCGAGACATGCGTGCACTTCTCCTTTGTGTCTCACCTCCTTTATACGTACATCGAGACGCACATTCAGGAACAACAAAGGTATAAGTCACACAGTACATCTGAACATGAAGATTTATGATTTGTGCTTTTCACACTTTTGAAAACAAAGTGGAACTGCCAGAGGAAAAACAGTCATACGGTAAATATTACAAAAAGAAGTACTTTAAGTAATTTTACCAGTAGTAGGTGAGATGATTTTGTAAATTTGTGGACGGAGTGACGGTGAGAAAGGTTGGCAGTGAGGTGAAAACAGGAAAGACTGTGTGATTTGTTTCCTAGATTCCCTTATCAGTGTTTGGCTTCAGCCATCCTGACTTCCTGCCCTCCTGGGCTCACTGGCATCTGCCGGCTGACTCCTCTGCCCTCACCTTACACTCCAAAAAGACACACAAACACACACATCTGAACTTTGAACCCCGTAGAACACACACACAAGTAGGTGCTGGCTCATTTACCAGGTCTTTTGTGTCGTTTTCACATGTGGACACAGTCATGCACCGTCTACTTCAGAGGAGCTGTTTCCTCTGTGCTTTACACATCCTCCCTTTCCTTTCTAAGTGGGTTTTCCTCAAGAACACCTCGGTTCTTTTCGTCATAAAACTTTCTGCAAGGTTCTCGACCTTTCAGTCCCGCACTGTTTGGGTTGGAGAGGCGTTAAAAAATGTGATGGGAAACATGAGTGCACCGTAAAGAAAAACAGCTGTAATTCACGCAGCCTTTTCTATGACACATATCTGAAAATTCCTTTTAATCTTTTTTTAATGTTTCTACAGGTTTGCTACCAGGGAAAGAAACGCCCTGCTCCTTTACAACGGCAGGTTCAACGAGAAACATGACTTCATCGCCCTGGAGATCATCGATGAACAGATTCAGCTCACCTTCTCTGGAGGTTAGGCCCCGTAATGTGTGATCGTCTGCTTGTGTATGTGCGACTGTTGCGTATCAGTTCTCGGCTGCATTATAAGCAGATTAATTCGGTGTAAGTGCGCCTTATCTAAAATGACTTTTACAAAGACGTGGGTACATAATTCTTATCTATCTCCACTTTCTTTGGACAAGGGCGCGTTAGTGCATACACATATCCAAATTGAGTAGAGTCAAACGTGATGCTCAAAAGGATAAGAGTCTTTTATTTTGAAAAGACTGATTAATGGTGACACCTAACTGGTCAAAAAACACCACTACAAAATCCATGACGGCTAAGGCCCACAAGCAGCACGACAGTGGCAACTTTTTTTTTATTTTTTACGTTTTTAAAAGATCAATTCGTACAAACATTAGCGCATTTAAACTCATTCAAGTGTGCTCACACACCCATGATCATTGTTAAAACTGGTAACTGTTGAATGCAGATCAAACACATGTTCTCTGAGCTGAGTCTACTTTCCCATGGTCGCGTACAGGGAGGAATCCAGTTCAGTATGACTATTTTGGGTGAAGCCTGTTCGGGAGAGAAGCCAAGTCCTTGTGCCCTGCTTCAAAACTGACATATAACTAAACGTTCAACGCATGAATCATCAAATTAAATGTTTTGAATTATGAGTCACGCTTAATGAGAGGAGTAGGAGGGAAGCTCTCAGAATTATTTGCAGTAATTTTCTTTCTGTGCTTTTCATTGGCGAAGTAGGACATCAGTTATTCGTGTTTGCTCCTTATCTTTCTATACAAAGACTCTCACACACAAACACACACACACAGTCCTTAATGTCGCCGCGCTGTTTACTGATTTCCCTGCTCCTGCCCTTGACAAACAGGGTAAACCCTCTGCAAATCTGGTGCCGTTGTGCGATACAGTCTTCACACTGAGAGTCACTGATACTGCAGACTAATGCGTGTTGATTTATGATCTGTGTGGTGTGTCTGCATGTCAAGATAAGACACAGTTAGTGTTTATTAGTAACTTGTCAATAGCCAGTGGTGTATGTTTTAAAAATTGAAGTAAGTGATCCGTGTATCTTGTGTTACAATGAGGTAAAATTTTTAACCTTTAAAAGAAAAAGAGTACAACTTTAGTTTAAATAAAAGATTCTCAGGGGGTTTGCCCCTTCCCTTCCTGCTAACATTAGCAAGTAGCTCCGCTTTGCTAATTTTAGCAAGCGGTTTGAGTCTGATTGACAGTTTGATTTGATTATTTTAAGCCCTTGTGTACTAATCAAGAAGTAGCATGCCTATGTGGTCATGTGCACATTGTGGAAAATCAAGTTGCCGAATTAACTAATAACAGTTTGTTTTTCATACAGGTGAGACAAAGACCACAGTGGCTCCCTACGTCCCAGGTGGAGTCAGTGACGGTCAGTGGCACTCAGTCCAGCTCCATTACTACAACAAGGTAAGAAATGCAATCAGTCAGGCCGCTTGTGCTTTTTCTTCCCTCCTCTCCCAGAGGACTTTTCCCCCTCCTCACCACTAAAACAAAGGATGCTGGCCCAAAGTTGGCATAGAAGAGTTTATGCTCTAATTTGAATTTTTTTTTCCTGTTTTGGTGTGCGGTCCATATCACACTGGGGCCATAGTGTGTTTAGCCAGTGTTGAGGGTTAGTGAGTTCAGGAACTGTGTTGTGGGAGTGAAGAGGATTTCTTTGACCTTGACTGGTGATTTGCGAGATTATCTTAACAGTGTGGTTAGGTTAGGTTCTTCCCCTGTGTTTCAGTCCTAAATTCTGAATTATAGCCTGACTTCAAGTGTTAAAGTTCACCATTGGGCCACTAAGGTGAATGCAGCATGGCTGTCTTAGTTAGGTGTGGATAATAAGCAGCCCAAGCATATTTCCATAATGCCACAGTCTAGAGGTATTCCTAATCACCGACATCCGTGGGAATTATTAGTTTGTTTCACTCAGAGCACAAAGTGACTTCCCAGGATGTTCCCACGATGGTCCTGTTTTCTAAATTAGAAAAAACCCCGACTTTGATTATTTCGCAGTGTAGCTTGAGTATCCTCTTCAGCTGGAATATTATATTAAAAGGGTTTACATTGCAGTCAGTTCCTGGTGTTACTTGACAAACTTCCACCCTGCAGGCATTGTTCTTATAACATTAAACCAGACGAGAAATAAGAGAACGCTGTATTTCTGAGGATGAACAAGCTTTTGTGTCATGTTTGGTTGCTGTAAAATTGAAAGTTTGATAAGTGCATTTGAGGTTTACTGTCAAAACAGAGTACGCATCAACTCAGTCAGTGTCTAAAAGTTGAAACAGCATTAAATGCACCATCTTCCTGACGCTAATGGATCCTGTCCTCATCGGCATGTGCTGCCTTTACTCTTTGGAAGCTAAGAGGTGTGCTTGTGCTATCCAAAAAATATTGTTCCATCTTTTTCATTCTTTACTTTCGTGCTTTCCCTAAATGTACGTGAGGCCGCAAGCTGTAGCATCACTGACTCGGCGTCGTATTACAGCAGCACCTGGGTCTTGCAACCTGTTAAAGAGAGTACCCCGGTTCTTGGCCTGACACTTGCCTATAATGCACAGCTTCTCACATTTCTCCTTTCTTGTGTCCACAAGCTATAGATCCCCGAGCATGCTTGGTTGCCTTGACAGGGATGTATTCATCAAAGCTGATGAATGGGGCTGCCGTACTTCATGTGTTAGCTTCTGGGTTACATCTGTACGTCTATTGTTTGAGGTTGTGTGACCTTTTCGTCAACTTCTTAACAGAATAGTGATGCTGTAGAAACAATGGTTCAAACCTGCTTCGGTGCTGCTGCAAGGCTCATCTCTACTACAGGCGTTATTTCTGGATACAGTCTGTTGACATGGAAGACTTCTTTGTTTTGTTTGTCCATGAGGTTGTCAGGTATTTGTAAGAACGCCACCCTGGAAACGAGAGATTAATTCCCATGTCTGAACAGATTTCCTGCTTTGTTCCCTTTCTGTGCAGTTTGCTTTTGTTTTGTTTTTTTAATTTAACTCTACTGATCCTATAGGCTTCCTTTTCGATTCCCCAGCATGCAGATACAAGTAGCCAGGACACGAACGCACGCATTTGTAGCCCCAGTATCCCAAGCATTATTTGTGTGTGAAGGAGAGGGGCGTGTGCGTTTCGCTTCTGTCAGTCTTGATACAGACCAGTGATTTTCAGAGCTGGCGACACATTCCGTTAAATTAGCCCAAGGCCGACTGCAGCGCTGACACCGGGTCAGCTTTTCCTCATGTGCTGAATGATCAGAAGTCAGATTGACTGATGGTAATATAATCCTCCAAGCACTGGCCGGGGGATTAGTGGAAATGAATATGGCAGAAAGCAGTAATGTTCTCACAATAGATTAGGCCTGTTGACATGTGTATGTAGGAACATGATGAAGCCTCACATTGAATCTCTCTGTCTTTGTCTCAAACACACGCAGTCTGAGTCAGTCTGCACCAACGGGTTGTGTTGTGGTTGTATTCCTATATAAAAGCAAGATTGCCAAGTGCCTATGTCCTTTTGCAGTTAAATTGCCATCCTGCAGCAACTAGGTCACTGTTAATAGAGGAATTTTTGTTTCATGAGGTCTGTGTATCTGTATCTCTGAGGTTCTGGTTGGACTCTGAATGAAGTAGATAATGTGAATTTCAGTGTATGCAGATGACAGCAGATTTGCAGTTTTCACCAATTTAACACAGTCATCTTATCTCAAACAGATTGCATGCAATTGCCATCTCGACCCCATTCAGTCACAAACTGATAGCAGATCGACTACATGTTATTGCTCTTTTCTTGCCATCTTGATGCACCAATATCCTTTTGAAGACAGCAACTGACTGCAAGTGGTCAGATTGGTCGCCATCTTCAGAGCAACCAGTTAAAGGCAAAATATATTAAAACCCAAAACTGATATTTCTCCTTTAATAGAAAGAAAATAAACAACACACGCAAAGTAAAGTCAAAGCTTGCTATAGCCTGTAATAGCTTGTGATAATGGCTTGCTTTATTTGTGGTTATTTTTTTACTCACTGGCTTTAAACAAGTTAGCAGTTGTCCCAAGGAGGTGCAACTTAATCCAGGACTGTTGGCCCCACATACAATCTAATTGTATTGTTTAACGGCCCTAACGGCACGCTCATGCAGTCCTCACACACACAAATGCACACACACAATGATTTATTGGGTCAAACAATCAGGCGAGTGAAGCTGTGTACGAATTTATGTTTGCCCTCTTTTTTCAAGTCACTGTTGCTGTCATCTGAAGAATTAGGGTGCCTCTAATAAAAAATAGAAGTCAAAGGTCAGGGGAGGGTGGGCAAGACAACAGACATGGATTTGCAATTGTTGCAGTGATGAGAGTCGACTGGAAAGCTGGGTGTGTGTGTGTGTGTGCATGCGGTTAAATCCGGGGGAGGGGGGGCAGACAAATCGAGAGTGCATGTGTTTCTGAATGTGTGCTAATGTGTGTACCCCTATTAGAGAATGCCACACAATACCAGTGGAAGGATAAAGACATTGTTGAGATTCCATGGAGCAAAGACTCAAGGACAGCCGACTGTGTTAGTGAACTCAAACAGGATGCACAGACACAAACACAGATAAAGTGTGTTGAAGGGATATTCCTGGAGCAGCTGGAGGTTTTCTCCTGGGTTTTGATGTGTGTTAACTACAGGAAGTGATGCTTCTTGTTGCAGGAAATGATGCAATTTAGGACACTGGGCAGGATGTGAGTTGTATCGTGATTGTGTCTGCTAGGCCACCTGCATGGAGTTTTTCACTGAACCTCGCAGCAACTACAACCTTAAAGTTAATTTCATGAGCTCCACGGGTGCCTCTTCAGTTACCAACCACATATGCTGTATTCCAATAATCCTGCGGCTCTATTTATATATTATTAGTTTTATTGATATGTTGTTGGTTAGTACATTTACACAAGGGAACAATGGAAATAATTAATAAGGTCGAATTTACAGCACCAGACTATGAAAAAATAACCTATAATTGACTTTCATGTAGCCCATCCTCGTGGTCCTAAATCCAGGTCTGCAGACACGACGTGCCCGTGTGTTTGCAGTATTTTTATGGTAGTGTTTTTCACACATGATGTTAGACATGCTCATAGCATTGTGCTGGCTAATATTGGCTGTGATAATTGCAGTTAGGGTGTGCAGACAGCATTCCCAGACAGGCTTAGCTGGCTTTTATCACCAGCGAGTACCATAAGTTCACTCTTACTTTTGCCTCTGCTGTTCTTCCCTCGGTCTCACCGAGGTTGCTTGCATGGCGGCGTTTTAATCATCAGAACATAAGTGCAAATTGCTTCACAGCGTAGTGTGAAATGCTTTTTAATATACTGTGTGTGTATTTTTGGCATTCCACCTCTGCAGGACTGAACATCTCAGTTCGATTTAGAGACCTGTTACTCACCCCTACTGACAGGCTTTCTTTGATATTTAAAAAAAATAGTTTTGTGTTACGAAGGTATTGAAAACGTACAAATCTTAAATTCAGTTAATTTTCACTCTGCTTGTTTTTCAGCTCAGTGAAGTTATTGGTTATCTGTTAAACAATATGTACGTACGTATTGTCTAAGATAATTCCTCGAGAATTGGTGGAGACCAAAGCAAAATATTCTCAAAACATAGCTCAAAAACGTTGAGACGAGGATAATAAAGGTTGGAAAAGTAAAACAAAGAGCTGCAGGAACAGTTTTAAAATAATTAAGTTAGCTGCTCACCGATCAGTAACACGACTGGGTATAGAAAGAGCATCTTAGAGAGCCAGAGTTTGTCAGATGAGCAGAGGTTTACCAATCTGCAAAAAAACATGTCTACAAATTGTGGAACAATTTCAGAATAATGCCACTCAGTTTAAAATTGTGAAAACTGTATTCATAGCATCATCCACAGTACATAATTTGATCAAAAGACTGAAACTCTGGAGAAATCTCTGTGCGTAAGTCAGTATTAGATCCCTGTGATTGTCAAGGCCTCAGGTGATGATTGTGTCATAGAAATCACTGCATGGACTCAGGAACACTTCCAGAAATCACTGTTTATCGTGGCATCTACAAATGTAGGTTAAAGCTCTATCATGCAAAAAAAGGAGATTGATCTCGAAACCCCGCAATCTTCTCTGGGCCAACTCTCATTTAAAATAGACTGAGGCAAAATTGAAAAACTGATCTGTGGAAATTTGAAATGTATTATTTTTGGAAAACATACAGCGCTCAGTTCAAAACCCTGCATCTCTGGTGCTAATTTATATAGTTGGAAGCTTATATAATTGGTATATACCATCAGTGCTGGAAGGTGTATACAGGTTTTATAGCAATATATGCTCCCATCCATTGCATAGTTTAATTTACATTTTATTTACATTTTACACAGCATCCCAACTTTTTTTGAAATACATGCATAGCGAAATTTTATTAGTTCTTAGAGGGTAAAACATCGGAGGCTCCTGGTAATAGTCTCTGTAAATAAAGACCAAATACAAATATATTAATGCAGATTTTTCATCACCAGAAGAGTGGATCCAAACACTTATCTCAGTCTGTGCTGTAAAATAAACAGACTCTTACCCTCCTCTTCGTACTTCTATCCATCTCTTTGTTGATGTTTCAGGATTTATTTGGGTTTGCAGCGTGAACTCACACACACACGCAGCCTTACGTACTGGCGCTCAGTGGATAACTGTTTTTAAGATACGCTGCAAAGAGCCTGACAGTGGTTTTGAAGTAGTCATCCATCCTCCTTTAGTTGTAGTTTTATGTCAACTTGCCCGGGTGGCCGTCGCACAATAGAGTGGCACGCATTCCTTTTTAGGTGTTTCACTGTGTCACGCTCACTCATACACTTTTGTGTGAGTGTTTGCTGCAGATGAAGGGCACAGGGCTCATTGTGTCTATGTGTGTGCTATGGTGTTAAACTGCCAGATCTCGTGTTCCTGCACAGACATGGGTGAAGTTTTTGTATGTTGTCTTTACTAAGTGCTTTTAAAAAAGGTTAAGTAGTTCTTTTTTTTTTAAGGTGAAGCCCCAGACTCTGCATTCCCTGTCAGGGTGTGTTTTCAGAGGAAGAGGCCATGTTATTCTTTGTTCTTCTTGATGTATGTTTCCACAGACCTTAGACAGTTGAGGTTATCATCACACATAAACACACACACAGTTCCCTTAGATACCTTTAGCTACTATTTTACCAACTGTAATACAATACGACAACATGTGTTCATGTTCAAACATTGTAGGTAAACCTATACCCCCTCAGAGGAAAAAAATATTGATTTCAATCATTCATGATCAGTTTTTACTAACTTATTGTAATCGTCACATAGTGCTGCACAGGTTCTTGTCACTGTTGTGTTACTGGCTTTGTCGACATGCTGGTAGCCGGGTTTCGGGGCTTTCACGTGCTTGAATGTTTCCACTGTGTTTTTTTCCTGCTGTAAATTTCACCTGTTCTTCACACAGCGTTGCATTTCACAGCGTGACGTAAATCTGCCACAGTCACTCTTGTCCAAAGGCGACAGTGCATGAGTTGTAGCCTATTGTGCGAGGTGGTGGGAGAGGTGTTTTTGAAGTGGGCAAGAAGGATGTCGTTATCGTTGGCAAATTGGTCGGTAACGAATGTAACCGCGGAGCATGAAGGCATCTTGCGTGCAGCGCTTTTGTTGTGCTGATGGGAACAAAGATTCAGACGCAGTCCGCACCGTACTTTTCATTTTTTTTCATAATTTATTGTTTTTCTTAATGAAAAGAAAAAATCCATCTGCACATACAAAAGAAGCAAAAAGTAAAGTACAAAAAATGCACTAATTACAAGTTCACGTGAGTAAAGAGCATACACGCATGCTGATGAGGCTTGGCTGTGAGCTCCAGGTCTAATGCAGTGTCTCTCTCTCACGGTGTCTCTCTCCCAGGACGGGTGGAGTCTGGTGGACTCCAGCGGAGCTCTGCGGCTCCCTCTCTATACCGCCTGGCTGGAGCTCAATCAGAAGGAGGTAACCTCTGACCTCTAGCTTAGTCCCCAACTGGGCTTTTTTTCCCCCTTCACCTGGGTCTCATTTAGTCCTCGCTCTGCTTCTAGTACAGTCCACTGGACTAACTCTGTCACATGGCTCTGGTCTAGTCTCCACTGTAGAAAATACTGTCGTAGATGGTGTGGTTTTGGTTGGTTGTTTGGCTGTTGAAGGCTTTGACCTGGCTTTCCTCTGTGTCCTGTTAGACTTCTTTATGAAGTCATGCATCACTTTTAAGGCCATTTTGTTTTCTTTATGTTTAGTTAAATCTTCACATGTTTGCTAGCGATCTTCTTCTTCACTGCTTTTGTGGACACTTGCATGATATTACCGCTACGTGCCAATAACAATGTGTCACTGGCAGAAGGAATGATTATTACGTCATCCCTGTGTTTGTCCATAAACACAAGGGGGACCCACGAGTCATAACATTGCTCCACAGTGTTACTTCAACACTCTATAAATAAGTTAGCTAATGCGTATGCCATGCATCAGTTTGTGAAGACTTGAAATGAGCATTGAGGCCATCGGCACCTTGTTTTTTAAAAATTGGACGTCAAAAAAATGGATGGATCTGAAGAAAATGAGGGCATTGCATCCACAGACACTAGTCACTTGTCAGTCACAAGGTAGTTACCCCATAAAGCGTGTATTCAGTAGATAATGAGGTCATAAATCTAGTGAGGAGTTGGGTCATTTTCTTATAAAACACAGGAGGCCAAGCTGAAGGTTTAGGTGAGTGCAATTCTTGCATTTTATTAGTATAATACTTAGCTCGAACTAGAAACGATCACTGTTTTGAACCCATACAGTTTGTGGCTAAAGCTAGCTAACCTTGATTAGCGTTAGCTGGTATTTTAGTACTCGTGTAAATATGGTAACACCAGGCTCCAAAAAACCCAACATGGGTTCAAAGTTAAGGCTTTAAACCACGTTGAAGCTAAAGTTGAAGCTTCAACATGTGGATTTTAGAAACTGGTGGTTGACATCATCATGGGAACGGCCATCTTTAAAATACAATCTATGCTTCTGCAGCTGTAAAATCACATGGTACAGTTGATGCATACGCTCATGTCTTTCCATGATTCAGTCTAGCTTTATGTACTGAGCCTCTTTTCTTCTTTTCTCAAAACAATATTTAGCACAAGGTGGTGGTATAAAAATATTCAAGTAAGTAAATAAAGTAAATGTCAGGGGTTTTTTAGGAGTTCATTTTTATGCGTAACATCTGATTAAAAGGTTTTTGCTTTGTAGTTTTGACAGGCACTAACATTGTCATGATATTCAGTTTTATGATTAATACTCAGAAACATACTGCTCAGGGCTAAGGGAGTCTCCTCATGCAGCACTCGTTGTATCTTTTTCTGCTCCATCCGCCTGCCTGGAGAGTCTACTACTTACAAATACCTAAACAGTGCATAAGCAGAAAGGACACAGTTACAGCGCTGTTGCTCATCATCTGTCAGTTCTTATTGCCATCCTATATAAGCATTCACTCAGGTGAAATAAACACGCTCGAGTCTAGGCAGGCAGACAGACAAACAGGTAGGTAGACACCCACTGAGCTGTGGCTGTGTTTTTCTTGGCAACATCAGAGTGGCAGGCCTAAACTTTAGGCTTAGCTCTGGTAATGATAACAGATGATAAATATCATCATGAGCTTGCATGCTTCTGTTTAGATTGTCATCTAACTTCAAATGCTATCATTAATCACCTGTTGTGTTGCTCAAAGATTTGCCCTCAGAATGAAATAGTAGTGAGATGTTAGATGAATGCAGTACATTTGCAGTTTATTGGGTGTGTTTTGTGCAGATTTAGCGGTCAGTAGAAATAGTGGATTTTTTTTGGGACTGTGGAGATACAGTAACTACACCTCTCTGTCTTATGTCTGCTTTTTTTTGCAGCTTCAATTTTTGACATTCCTTCCTAACTCTGCTGTGATGGGAAATAATGTGTGTGTGTGTGCCTGTGTGTGTGTGCCTGTGTGTGTGTGTGTGTGTGTGTTTGTGTGTGTTACTAAGGGGAGGAAATTTCACACACCTCACCTAGCATGACCTAAACCTCTTATTAACTGTGCAAAAGACAGTGATTCAGTGGAATTTTTTTGTGGGGAGGTGGGCATAAAAGTAGAAAGAGAGAAAAAGAAAATCCACACAGTTTATAGCTGCCCTGCCCTCCCTGCAGTAAAGTGTTCTCCTCCTCCTCTCTTGCCTCTCGGTCTCCTGATTCTTCTCCCTGGGTCTCTTTATCTCTTCTGTGATCCCTGTCAGATCTGGCTTTTATTGCACCATTAGGTTTCTTTCTGCAAAACATTACCATCAATCCTGATGATCCTTAATCACTTTATGCTGTGAGCTCTGCAAGGCCCTTTAGATAACAATTAAATGGTCACTATGGAGCAGCAGTGTCTACTTCAGAGGTCAGATTCATACACAGGTTCAGTTAAAATTCGTCAGGATTACAGCACATGAGGGGGTTCATAATTTAGCATTTCTCTGTAAAAGATGTATGTTATTGCTCAAAATTGCTCTGCATTAACTTGTAGACCTCTGCATCACATGATCATGTTTAGCCAAAGTCTGGTTGAAAATGCAACAAAAAATAGGATTTTTACTAATTGCTTATGTATATGTTTATACTAAGCAGAGTCCTAAAGTTATGTATGTAAGTAAGTAATGTAAAAGCAGAGCAAAAGCTTATTATTATTAGTTAAGCAAAAGAAGACAAAGAGCCAAAGCTTGTCTATGAACTGCGTTTCCACTGAGGTCAACTTAAAAAAAATAAAAAAGTGATCAAGATTTGTGCCAACATTTCCTCAGGTTCTCCTTTTCCCCATCCTCCACCTCTCTGCCAGAAATTTCACGATTTCAGTTGTAGTAGTTCTTGCATTAGCTTGCTGACAAAGAGGCAGACAAAAGGCGCCTATGACATACCTCAAGGATTACAACAAGCAGATAAAATGCATCATTCAGAAGGTAAGGCCATTGATGTCAACATACCGGCAGTTTGACTTTGCCAACTTGGGGAAGGAATTTTCTCGAGAGGGTCCAAACAGGATAAAGTTACTCTCGCCTCCGCTTATGTGTCGTCTGCATGTTTGTTGTGCCTCTCGAAAGCCTCGAGCCAACAATGGCTGCTGTCCGTCTGTTACGCTGACAGATAGATCGAGGCCGTGAGACGATGGGGATGGCAGGAACATATAGGCTTGAACACGGCACATTGTAGCTTCGTGTAAAGTGTGTGTGTGTTCACACTTCTAAGTTTACACAGCCACAGGGCAGGTGAGGTAATGTGGACATGATAGAGTTTGTTGCTGCCAGAGGGAAGGTGGGATACTCGAGCCCGTGCGTGACATGATCAAAATCACTTCACTCACATACACAAACACCAGAGTTGGTTTTGGTTCTGTGCCCGTCTTTATTTTGGCTTCAGCCTTTTCCCTGATTAAAACCATTCTTTTGCGGCTACTTTATGAAAATAAAAACACGCTTGGTCCTATTTTGTGGTTTGCACAGTTTAACCCCAAGCACCACAAACCACAAACCATCAAGGGCACATTTTCAGGCACCCTTTTTCATCCAGTCGTCAGAGTAACAATGGCGTTTCCTCAGGCGACTGCAAATAAAATAAAAGACTGCGCGCCCTCCTTCCTTTATGATCCCAGTGAACTGTGTGGACGTTTGCAGCTCTGCTCGCCGCTTCCTGCGTCGCTCATGCACGCTCGAGCTCGCCACTCGCTCACTCAATGCGCACGCCTGTAAACTATTCTGCAGACATCCTTTCCATACTCCCCGAGCACATCCGTGCACAAGGACATAATCACAGCACACACACACAGACACACATTTCCAGGTCGCTTGTAGCTCATTGTGACGGTGTTTAAGGTGTTTTCTGAGTCAGTCGTTGAGCTACATGTAACAGTCTGTGCAGCATTGCTCTTTATCCTGGCCGCGGGGCTGGCTAAGTTATCATGTCGGCTTTGACAGACAGGCCCGTGATAATGGAGTTGTCAGTGTCTGCGTCTGTGTTGGTGGGAGGGAAACGGTGTGTGGGCTTGAAAGTGTCCCCCTCACACGCACACACGCACACACACGGTGTACACGTTTCCTGCATTTTTGTGTAAGCTAGAACTTTGTGTGTATCTGTGCGTGTGCGTGTGCGTGTGCGTGTGAATGCGGGTTTTCGGCCAATCACCTCGTGTCCTCCGCCCTCCTTGTCTTTGTGGCAAGCTGTGGGGATCAAGTGCGTTGCCATGGCTGCAGCAAGCCTATCACCCCTGGAGACGACACCTTAGAGAGAGGGAATCTTCAACGCCCCGAGTCAGGCGGAAGGTAAATGAGAGACTCTCATGGGGCCCCTCAAAGCGAGGGCCAAGTGCACTTTAAAAGAAGGGGCCAGAGAGAAGCCTGAAACAGCTCTGCCGGACATGTTTGAAGCTAACAGGCACACTTAGTGTTCAGTTATAGACATGGCAACATTTTACAGCAATTTAAATGGGAATCCATACAAAAAAGATAAATACATGTCTTTTAAAAGATTGAAGGAACCTGTTGCTTGATGTAAATTTTGAAGCCATAAAAGTAGTAGCAGCACAAACTGATTTTGCATCTGCCTAAACTATAAAACTTTGACAGTGCTATATTAGACTTTGGCGCAACTAGTAGACTAGTTTTGATCAGATGTTGGGCTGTTTATGTCATACAGACATGACAGCTCTGCCAACAGGGATCCACAGATACATCCATAGATACTGTAAAAGATAGATGTAGCTTGTAGCATTTGGATCTAAAAAGTGAATGTGCAAAAGCCGGGAAACTGTCTGTTAGTTTACTGGATGGACAGTGCTGAGTAGAAGGTGGGGACAGTGTGTGTTTGTTGGAGGGATGGGTGCCCCACAGAGCGGCCCAGAGCAGACTCCAGTTAGGGCTCCACCCTTCAGTGCACGGTGAGCTATAGTGGGGCCTAAACTGCATTCTCTTGATGAATGGACTTTTATAGAAGCCTATAGAAACTTAAATATGATTTCATTCTGTGACTTCATATTGAATGCAATCCTAAATTTATGGTCAATCCAAGTGTCAAAAAAGAGAATTATCCAGGACAGGGTTAAAGTCTTTAAAATCGTTAGCCAATGAGCATGCAGCTTTGCAGTTAGATCCACACCCTCCTCATCACATTCAGTATCCAGTCACCAAAGATGGCCGCAGTGAAAACCTCAGTCCATCTGTGTTGATGTCTTTGAATATATGTAAATTAGGGCTGTGCGATATGTCCACAATCACATATCCCGATATTTCAATTGATATCCCGATAATATATATCTTTGCAGATATAAGTGGCAATGGCTGCTGTTATCTCCTTCCATCTTCGCGAGTCCTTGTTATATGGCATGCCATGAGCAAATCATTTGACTCTGTGGTTTATTTTGAGCACCTGACGGCTCTTTTTTGCTTCTCATCCGTAAACTCTCTCCATACTCTTTCATGTGATTCTTGCGTAGGTGGTTGAAGAGGTTTGTCGTGTTTGAGTCTGTGGTGGGGACCGGTTTGCGGCACAATTTCCATAGTACAGTTTTCTGCTGCTTCTGGGACAATCAGTGAAGTCTGAAGTCTTGTTCAGCAGAATATAGAAAAAATATGTTTATTTAAAGCAATTTCTGGTGATCTGGAAACAGTCTTGTTGCTCAAAGCTCTGTTAACAAAAACCGATGTTTTTGATATCTCTGGGATACATAACCAACGTTCCTTCACTCTTTCTGCTTGGCCTTGTTAAAACTTAAATTCTGAAGTATGCTTACACATCACACACACACAGTATGCATCGCTGACCCATTTCTTTAGCTCGTGATCAGCTTTACATGAATTAGCAGAGTCTTAGTTTTAGCTGCAAGTATGCATTACACAGTGACAAAAACATTCACGTATTACAGCACGTACACTTTGACTCTGTGTGTGTGTCGATGCTTCTTTATGCTCTCAGTATTACACGTGCTCAAAGTAAATGTGGTGTGCAGTATACCATGTGAGTTTACTGTATGATCAGCACCTGTAACAGCTGCAAGAGTCCAGGTTTCGGGTTTCCCTCTTCTTCGTCTCCCTGCTTTGCTGTTTTCTACCTGCTTTTATTTCACCATCCACTGAAATCTACTGATCCACTGATAAGACGTTAATCAGAGTGGCTACAGGTCAAGAACCTTCTATTTCACCCTTTAAAGCCTTTTCTCCAGCACTGCTCCCACGCTTGCTCATATTTACATTGTTTAATCATTAGTTTCTTTTTTTTAACCTCACTTTATCTAAAGTGCTCGAGGGAGGAAAGCACAACATTTCTACTTTTCCTTCCTTGATTTGTATTTATTTTTTTTATTTTTGCTCAAATCTGGATGGGATCAACTGTAGATTTTATAAAGGTATGGTATGAATGGCCATGGTGGAGGTCTTTCTCAGTAAGAAAAGTTGTAAAACTTATGAAAATACAGTTAAAAGCCCCAAATTTATGTCTTTCTTCATATTTTCCAAATTTGTCCAGTGGGCCGGATCGGAGTCTTTGCCTGGCCGATTCTGGCCCCCATGCCTTATGTTTGACAACCCTGTTCTACAGCTTAGAAAGCCACATGTTGCTTTTATTTTCGTCTGGAGCCCAGTGGTGCAAGTCCCCTAATCACAAACGGCCCACAGGGGACATTTTTGTGCATATTTCACAGCGGGGTTAAGCAGTAAAGGTCCTCGTTATTATCAGGGTCAAATCTGACACGAGCCTGTCAAGCACATACTTTGTGTCTTAACTCCTTCATCTGAGTGGTGCTATGAAGCAGGTTTCCCAAAGTGCAGCGTCTCACCACGGGCTGCCGACATGTCCGCTCAGGAGGAACAGTCCAACTTATGTAACTTACTAATGACGTTGACATTTGAAGATTTTCAGCGAGAAAACATCCCGCTCAGCCAGCAAGAGTTTCTTTGGTTCATATTTGGTGTTTGTGGGGTGTCACCTGCCTACAGTGAGCTTAGGGAGCCTGGGTTTTGTTTAGACAGTGAAGAACAAAAGCAGGACCCATGATTTCAGTCACTAATTTTCCTCTTGGTCTTACATTTTTGTGATTCAGGTTTTAGACTCGGCTCAAGCTCTTTGAACCAAACCACTTAATGTTTTGGGAGGGGAGAATTCAGTCAGGTGGTAGCATCTACCCAGTCTGTTATCACCTAGAGGCTGTGCTCAAATTTAGAAACCTGAATGTAATAGCCTTCCTTTAAAGTCGAGAACTGAAGTAACAGTCAGATCTAATGAGACTATTTCATTAAGTGCTGGTTTTCATGAGGTGAGAAAAGTAGCCACAAAGACCAGAACAGTTTTTTGCAGCAGGCTGTGAACGTGTTTATTTTGCTGTTAAATTAGCCAGATCCAAGCTGCCAATCAAGGAACTGCTGTCTCCATTTTTTGGCACATGTGCTCGTTTTTCATGTTCGTTTTTCAGACTTGAAAGTTGCTGCTTGTTGTGTGGAGAAAAGAAAAGTAAAACCTGTTAAGACACGTCCTTGGACTCTGGAGAATTTTGATGTCGTTTTCACTGTTTGTTCATATCGATTCACTCTATGAATCCTAGACGGGCAAAAATGAGAGAATTCATCCATTATGCTCAGCCATGCCCGATATGCCCGCTAAGGCCTTGTCCTTCTGTCTGTACTCAGCTGTTTATCTGTCTGTGTCTCTATGTGTATGTGTGCACGACATTTCCACCTAAAGCCTGTACAAATGAGATTACATGTGAAAGAGAAAGAAAACAGCAGCGCTGTCAGATGTGCCATGCTTCCTGTTTTTCTTATTGAAAGTGTGAAAGTGTGTTTTGTAGAATCTGTGGAAATGGGGCACTTTGAAGGGAGTGGCCGTGACCAAAAAAAAAACCCCCCTCCCTGTGGGTTAGAGTTATGCCTGGACTGGAGCCCACCTGAGCCAAAATAGAAGACAGTGCAGCCCTGTGCTGCTCAGTTTTTGCCATTTTCTCTTTTGTCTCTTTTTTCTGGACTTCCTTTTTTTTTGTCCTTTGCCATTTTTCTTCTTTTGTTTCCTGTATCTGCCCCACCAGTATCTCATTACTCTAAACCGATTAATGTAGCAGAGAATGCACACACACACACACACACATTATCTTTCTATCTAAGCCTTCTCATCTCTTCTATCGCATTAATTTTTCTTCTTAAAATAATGCAGTCATACGTATCCATAAAGCCTTCGCTCATCTTCATTAAATATACTAAAGTTCTCACGCAAAGAATCAGCTGATTGTGCGGGATAGTATACAGACACGTAAACCCTGATACCACAGTGTAGAGAATAAATACACGATCCCTGCTTTCAGAGTTTTGAGGGGGTGTTTTGCTCTCCCTCAGTTCCACGGATGTTTCAGACGCTTCAGCGTAGTTTCTCTGATTTACTCTGTGATTCCCACCCCTATTGCTAAGTGGTTAGAAAGCCTCTCTTGCTATTGTTCAGCCTGTCAGCCTTGTGTAAACTTTATATAAACACAGCACCGGGATCAGATCTCAGAGCTCTAGTGCCGCCGTCTTTATGCACTGCAGAAATATACCATAACCCTAGTAGAGATAGCAGAGTGACATAACTTACGATTCCATCTGCTGTAAGGCACTCAACGCAACAGAAAGAAATACGAGTGCTTCATTTGTAAAGAATTTGAAATAAATCTCAGCTTTAACCATGAAATGTACTTCCTATTTTTCCCTGGTGGGAACTCTTTTGGATTTAAACTCTGCTCCTGTTCCAAAGCCGCTATTGTTAGGGAAATGCTCCATTGAACTTCGCTCTCAGGTTCGATATTAGAAACTCTAAAGCGATTTTGTGGCCTGATTTTCTAAGCCGAGCCACATTTTCTCAGATCAGCGTTCGTCGGCCACGGGCCTTGATGGAAGAATTAGGCTACTTTGTAATCATTAGGTGCGAGCTAATGCACAATGGGCTTTTTTGTCATCTTAAGCTCGGAGAGGCCTGAGCGCCTCTGCTAAAGTCAGCTAGACGTTGTTTGTGTAGCGCTAACCTGCGCTGATCGTGCGGCCGCCCCTGCCAGATTTCTCGCATTGTGTGAAAAGAAACAAAGAAAGAAATCGAGCATTAAATGTTTTAGTCAAATTCAGTCAGTTGAGGCAATTTACTAACAAAGCACACTCACACAGGCAATAAGATACAGTGAGTGGGATTTCTCAAATCCTCACTATCATTCTTAAATGTCGATGAATGACCGTGATCTGTTTCATTCTGTGTTTCAGCCTAAAATGGTGAGCGTGGGCAACCCTTTTGGACCCTCTGGAGAAAAAGTGGCTATGGTCGCCATTGACGATTGTGACATATCCATGGCGATCCGCTTCGGAAAGCAGATCGGGAACTACTCCTGCGCCGCGCAGGGTACCCAGATTGGACAGAAGAAGTAAGAAGGAACCTCTTTCACCCACTTTCTCTTTCTTCCTTTTCTCTCTGGACCTCTTCCCACACACATTCACTCAAACTAGTCAGACTAATGAGGGAATGTGTTGCACCTCGGGGGCTACGCCAAATCGCCTTCATTACAGCAGATTACACAACTCACATTCTGCCATCCACTCCCGCTTTTATCTCCTAATCTCCGTGCTCATCCGTGTGGCCTCTCTGCTGTCAGACAACCAAAAGCTCATCTCAGCGCAGGCTTTACAGGATTAACTGTGTGTTTATTACACACTCATCAATTTTTATTTTTACAGTGTGCCTTTTTTTTTTCTTTGTAAGGAGTCTTTTGGAAAGCTAGCATGCTGAGGCCCATTTAGTGTGTAGAGGGTGGGGACTAAAAGGGAGAGAGAGAGAAAGCTTCAAAGGGGAGCTAATGAGCTTACATACTTTCAGGAACTTGTTGCACAGGTCACAGACGCTGAGAGGCGTTTTGAGGATGCTTTAATTTGATCACGCTGGAATAATTAGACCGCTGCGTCTTATGTGGTAGAAAGTGGCGAGAGCCCGAGAGGTTTCACTTTCGAAGCTGTCTTGACAGAATCCAAAGTGTGACTTAAGCTGCAGAGTGAGGCCCGTTGAGGCAGAAAAAGCATGACTTCACTGTACACAACTGTAGAGTGCTGGGTGGTATTTCTCAACAATATTTCTTACTGTAAGTTTCAGAAGTATCTGGAAAAAAAACAAATTTATGAAAAAAAAAACAACCTTCAAATTTTAAGGCTAGTTTAATATATCCTTGAAGTCTGTATTGACACTTCGGAGTCTCTGTACTGAATATCTTTTCACAAATGTCCGCAACACACATTCCTTCAATACTTAAGAAAAAAAATCAAAAACCCATTAATCCTACTGCTCTATATTTATATTAATATTCATACAAATGAATTCTGGATCATAGCTGTAAGTTGAACTTCAGGATTTTGAGTGTCCGACACTTTGGTTTTTGCATTCTGGTGTATTTAAATAAAAGAAAAACACAAAAATCTGAACTTTCTAGATAACTGTTAAGACATCACCCAAGAGCGCTGAAGTTTATGGCTGAACGCTGGTTCAAAGAAACCTGCAGATTTCTGCTGATTTGCAGAACTTCTAGAAGATTAGAAGTTTGAGGCCTTCATGTTCCCAACCAGGCGATGTTATTTTAACTGTATAAACAAAATTCACTTTTAATGCACCACGTAAATCTCTTTAGGCCTTTGATTTTGATGGTTACAGAAGCTCTGGGTGTAAGCGGCTTCATATATGACCAAGTACGTTAAATCTGACCTTGGAAATGTCTTGGAAATGCTGCTTTTTAGCTGCCTTGAGACGGTTATTGGAAACAATAACGTTAAATCAGAAATACCGATCATAGTGAAGGTTAATGAGGGAGCAGCTAAAACACCTAAGCTAAAACTACTCTCTTTAACTCCATTTATTAAAAGCATGTAGGTGGAAAAGAACATGATAGGCCCACTTTGAGGATTTTGCAGTTTTGATCTGTCTCATTCATTGTCTGTCTGCATTTTCTTGCAGGTCACTGGACTTGACAGGGCCGCTGTTACTGGGTGGGGTTCCCAACCTGCCAGAGGACTTCCCAGTCAGGAACAGGAACTTTGTAGGCTGCATGAGAAACTTGCGCATCGACAGCAAGCCCATAGACATGGGCAGCTTCATTGCTAACAACGGCACCACAGAAGGTGAAGATGTTCCCTCTGCAGCGTGTCTATCCTTGCTCATTTCTGGAACCGACTTTCAAAACTGTCATGAAAACCAAAGCTTAAATTTCCCCTGTTTTTATATACTTTTATATGCTCAGGATGTCCAGCAAAGAAAGACTTTTGCACAAATGGTGTGTGTCAAAACGGAGGCACGTGCGTCAGCAAGTGGAACACTTACATCTGTGACTGCCCTACTGGTTACGGTGGCAAGAACTGTGAGCAAGGTAAGAAATGTGTGTGGGTGATTTGTTTAGTTTTATAGCAAAAGTGGACAGTGCGTTTTGGGATTTTGGGAATCCAGCGTAAAATAAATCCATTGTGCTTCCTTATGAGTTTGCGAGATCATTCAAATATATTATTGCATTCGTAGACAGACGTGTTTCTGGCCAAAGGTGCAAGTGTCCGCTTGCTCATCTGTGAGTGTCTGTGTGTGTGTGTGTGTGTGTGTACATTTGTTTACCTAGTTCCAGGAAATGGTGTGTGTTTGGGGGATCACATGGGATAAGGAGCATTTTCTTTGACTCAGCGTGACTCACGCAGCCTCTGTTCACCAGAATCACTCACCACAGCCTCAGGTGTGGAGTTTTCGGACAAAAGATCAAACTTGGGCTCTGAGTCACTTATCAAAACCCAGACTCACATGATGAAGTGAAAGATAAACACACACTCACCTGGGGCTGTGAAAATTTCAATCTTGCGTGCTCTTACTGATTAATCTGGCATGGTGACATGCAATGGTAGGTTCTCAGTTTAAAAAGTCCAATGAGAGCTGTGGTAGAATTAATGATTCGCCAATCAGCACCAGGGGCGGGACTAAAGATGTTGCTAAACACTGTCAAGCTGAACACTTCCAACAGGGAAAATTTGATTGTATTTTTCTACTGGAAACCTCTCGAAGTTTGCTTCACCTTGCTGCACTCTAAATTTTCATGGCTGTGTGTGCACGAGACTGAGGCATTGAGGCACAAACACTGGTCACTATTAGCTAATTAGGACTCATCCTTGGAAATTAATTAGAGTAAACACACAGTGTCAGACTGAAGATGGAAATAAAGTGTAACAGATTTCAAATTTCTGTGTGATATCAGCTCTACTGATTGCATAGCTGTCTTTGTTGCCACCCCTGCCCACATGTGACTAGCGGCTTATGTTATAATGGAAAAGGTACATGTAAATAGATGGGTAATCAGAGTACACAGATAACAATATTGAAAGATAAAGTGTAAGTTAATGGTTTTGTTAAGGGTATCTTGATATCCAAGAGAACTTAAAAGCATCTCTATCTGCCAACAGTTATTATTATTTATGCTCCATAACCCATCTCGTGTTCTCATATAAAAAGTTGAATCTTTGAATTCTTGCTTCAGGGCGAGCTTCCAAACAATGTGTAAAGGTGTGAATACCTCTCCTCGCCCCCTCGTCTATGAGGTAGCCGCCCAGTCAGTGCCAGGCCCAAGTATCCTGTATCTGAACTGGGCCGGGATCATAGCAAGCCGGGAAGAGGTTTTGGCTGCTAGGCTGCTTGTTGACACATTTGGTTTGAGGCTTCGCACACTTCGCTCCCACATGAGAAACGAGAGATTTTGTTGTTGTGGAGCCAAAATCATCAAGACTAGACTGACACAGAGAGACAGAATCTCCCTGGTAGTCACCCACTTGGCTTGGTTTTGTTTGCTTCTGATACCAACTACTGGGCTTTGTTGTTTTTGTGTGTGTGTGTGTTTTTAAGAAATGTAACCCATCCCCAGAACTGGTTCAATTGTTGTTATGTGCCTTCGCTATCATTCCACAGACTGTATGTAAAAGATGGAGGTAGCAATCGTGATGACTTCTGCAGCCAGAAGTCATCATATTTGGATTACAAGATGGAGTGCTGCTTGGTGAGCAAGCTGCATTCATGTACCCTACTGGTGCAGCGCACAGACAGAAATGGCCTCAGTCTGGCTTGTTCTCAATTTATTTATTTATATAGCGCCAAATCACAACAACAGTCGCCTCAAGGCGCTTTATATTGTACAGTAGATCGTACAATAATAAGTTGCATTATCCATGTTTACATTCTGCTCTGGTTATAGTTTTGTATTCTGTTTGCTCTAAAAGGCTGATGGGGTATTGTCGTTACCTGGCCGGGTGGGCGGGCAGGAATGTGGCATGGACACCCAAGTTTGAGAATGCGATAACTGGAGAACGAGGTGTCATAGGAGCTTCAAATCGATACCATAGGCGCATCTACTAAAAATCTCTGACAAGGTCGAATCTCAGTGACCCCAACCTAAAGGTCATAGTAAGTTTTCTGAAAATCTCGTAAATGCGATAAGTTGAGAAGGCGATGCAGGATTTTGAAATTGATACCCAGTTGTGTCTACTAGGAGGCTGAGGGGTAGCGCTGTGGTTGCCACTGTTTTGCCTTTTTCTTTTTAGTATTCATAATACAGTATATTTTGTGTATTTTAATTTTTCTCAATCTTTTTGATTCATGTCTGAACTAGCCAGCACCACATAGACCTAAAGGACATGGAATTTCAGCATGCTGTGTGCGTCTGTATGCTAACTGTGACAAACAGTCTTGAGTCTAGAGCATAATGATTCATAATAAGAATCTGTATGGAGAATATGAATGGGATTTTTACTTCTAGAACCTCAGTATTTTTTGTCAGATAAATTTTATTTTTTTTAAAAAAAGAAACCATCAGGATGTCAGTTTCAGCAACTCATATTAGCTGAGGTGTCATCTTTATCTCTAGCTTTTATCTGGTCTCTTAATGTTGCCCAGCTACCAACACCGCTTGTGGCTCTAGTTATGAAGTTGTCCAGACTGAAATATCTTGATGTATTTAAACTCTACCCCTGTAAGTGTTTTAGGACTGAAGTCAATTCTGGTTGATACTCATTGTCCGTAGAGGCTAACTTTTTCTCTGACATTTCAACTAGCACCATTAAGTCAAACTCTGAGTTAGCCTACATAGCACTAGACATATTTTTAGAGCTAATTAGCATGGATTACCATGCTAACACATGGATGCCAATTATTTTTTTCTTTTAGTTCTGTTAACATATTAGAATCACAACATGTTTTCATTTCACTTAGACCACCATTGTATCTGAGGCACAGCATGGCTGTAAACAATTTCTGGCTTATTTGCTAAGAGGGTTTTTTTAGTTCACGGAGGACTACGCTTCAGCAAAGGAGACTAAAGTCACTATAGTTACCTGCTGCCATGAACAAATAAATCCTTTGTTTCGTAATTACAGCTTTTGTGTGAGTGTATCTGTGAATGCTTCGGTTGAAGTATGTAGCCCGGGGACCAGAGAACATGCTATAGCTGAGGATTACGCAGGTGGAAACGCTTTGTGCCCTACTGAGATCGACCCCTCAGGAGAGCACACAGCTCGAGGACATTGTATGCTTACTCAGCATCAAATTAGAGCTTAGACAAAAACTCACATCTGTAGGAGTTTAATTGGACTTTCAGAATCTCTTTTTAACTATGCTCATGGAATAATTTTTGGAAAGTAATCCTTTATTTTCTAGAATAAAGTAGTAATTATATCACGTGCTGGAAAGTAAATGCTGGAAAAAACTCATCATTTCAACACTGCAACCAAAATATAGAAGTAAAAAAACTAAAGCAACTACATGTTTTAGATGACATCTAAAAATAGACAAATACACAAATAAGGAAAAATTGTGTAGAGATAAAAAGAACCAAAAAAACTACAGAAAAGTCATTGCTACTATTTACCTATGGTTGCTATGTACAGCCACAGAAAATGTTTTCATATGCTTAATGTTGCGTTGATTCATATGTAGTTCCTACAGTTCTCACCTGACTTTTAAACACATTTATCACAAACACTAATGAGTTTGTGCTTACGACCTGATTCTCGTCCCTCCCAGTGATGCCGTCTCCTCAGTTCTTTGACGGAGAGGCACTGGTGTCTTGGAGCAACCCGGACATCACCGTCGCTGTTCCCTGGTATATTGGCCTAATGTTCCGCACCCGGCGTCCTGTTGGCACCCTGATGCAGGTCAATGCTGGGCCTTCCTCTACCATCAACCTCATGGTAAGACGCATTGGCAGAAAAATTGTCACCATCAGCAGTTTGCAATTTAAGCTTGTATACGGGTTCTAGACTACCTGTAAAATGGGTGGGAAGTTCTCAGTTTCTCCCCCCCCCTCTCTCCAGGTGAGTGAGCAGCAGGTCCATATGGAAGTGTTGCTGAGGCACCAGTTGGTGGCATCGCTGAGATTTCCTCAAGTGCGTGTCAATGACGGGGAGTGGCACCACTTGCTGATTGAACTGAAAAGCATCAAAGATGGCAAGGAAATCAAATACATGGCAGCTGTCTCTCTGGACTACGGCATGTACGAGGTACAGGGCGACTTACTTTACAGACGATGAAGGTAGTCAAGAAAGGTTGTATTATTGTCAATAATTGTCTTATTTTTAAGCAGAAGTCAGTAGAGATCGGCAATGACCTCCCAGGCCTCAAGCTGCAAACTCTCCATGTTGGAGGTTTGCCCGGGGAGAGAAACGATGTCATCAAAGGATTTGTTGGCTGCATACAGGTGGGTAGGCGTGCGCTTTGAATGTTGCATTTTATTTCTTCTTCAACCTTCTTTCCTGATTGTCTCCCTCATGAATGTGCGCTCTCCATTAGGGTGTGCGTATGGGTGAGACATCCAACAACGTGGCCAATGTGAACATGGCTCAGGGCCTGAAGATCCATGTGGAAAACGGCTGTGATCTGGCTGACCCCTGTGACTCCAACATCTGCCCAGAGAATAGCCAGTGCATTGACGACTGGAGCACACACACCTGTGCTTGCGACCCAGGTAAGACGCACAAGCAAAAAAAAAATATACATAAGTTGGTCAGGAGAGCTCAACACACTGCCTCTTAAGAAAGGTGTGTGAACATAAAGGTCTGTATTTCACTCCTTTAGACTTGAGTTGAGTTCTTGTTTGTCTGTCTTTCCTGCAGGCTACTTTGGTAAAGAGTGCGTGGACGCTTGTAAGCTCAACCCCTGTGAGCACGTTTCCACATGCGTCCGCAAACCAAGTTCCTCCCACGGCTACACCTGCGAATGTGGACAAAATTACTACGGCCAGTACTGTGAAAACAAGTAAGTTCTCTTTCTCTGTGAGGGCAAGCAGGAAGAAGGTTTTTAGTGGGACTAAAGATCTAAACTCGTACATACCAGCCAGTTAAAATCAAGTAGAGGCTGGACGTATGATTTTAACGCTGTAAAAATGGCAAAGGAGAAAATAATCCAGGCTCGTAGTTATTCATAATCCAACATTATATGAGAGTGTTTCTGGAACCTCGCAACAACAAACTAATGATACGGTAAGGAAAACAGCCACTGGAGCAATGCAATGATATTTGAATGGTTGCTGTCATTGACTCTTGTGAATTGAGATGGTAATAAAATCTTAATAACATGGAATCAATTTGCTAGCAGACTGAAAGCAGACCTGTGTGCGAGACACAATATCCAGATGTTATAAACAAACCAGACTAAAAATGGATATTGCCTCCCACAAAGACAAAGCTCATTAATCCTCTTTGGTTCACTGAGGTTTCTTTCTCTTTTTGTATTGTTGCCAGTTCTTCAGGGCAGTTTTATTAGTCAGTAATCCGAGCTTGACAGTGTGTGAATGGGTGCCAGAGAGAGAGAGGGACAGATCAGCCATTTATTTGGGAATTAGTCGAGCAGTGGTGTAAGCATTTCTGTAAAGTAGCCAGCCCCGATCGAGAATCACTCATTTCCCTGTGAACCCTGTCCCCTATGACACGCATCACTTCCTGTCTTAAGCAGGATGTGGGATTCCCCCTGAATGCTTGACTGCTCCTCCACAGGTGTTTAGTCTTTGCTTCCCTCATCCTGCCGCTCGTCCCCTGTCGGATCGCATTGCACCAGCAGAGATCGCATCTCGAGGAAGAAAAAGAAAGTCCGTGTGTGTCTGATTGACTGGCTTAAAAGTGTAGAGGAAGTTTACTGTAGATTCGTTTATTTGGTGATAAACTGAAGAGATAATCGACTGTTTGTTGGATTGTCAGCGCTGATACCGAGTCAGCAGCATGTCACAACCAGATCATGCAGTGCGTGGCTTTTTATAAAAGCTACTTTCAGCCACTCCCTGGTCACAGAGGGTCACCGTAGCAGGTAGATTTACATTGATTTGGAAGAGTTTTACAGCAGATGCTCTCCCTGGTGCAACCCCAAAGGGGATTTGTGTCTTTAACTGGAATCAAACTGGCGCTAGATCTCGACCAGGCAAAACCCAATACAGGAAGATCTGGAGCTGGCTCTCTGTTTAAAAAGTCAGTCTCTGTGATCCTATGAGTATTCTCCAGTAGCTTGGATGGAGCCGGGGAGGAGACTCAATCCTACTACCACGGAAGGCGTGGTTGCCGGGGGTGCCCTCTGGTCGAGCCCCGCCCCTCACCCTTTGAGTAATGTTACAATAATACACAGGTTTTTACCTTTAGTGTTTCACGAGGGTTAAAAAGGGAATGTCCACAATTTAGACTTTTTGAATACAGGATATTTTATTAAAGTTTAGCCGGAGCAAAGGAAAAGTCAAATCAAATAATAATAATCACATAATCAAATCACTTGAATTATACTTATCAAGTTAACCTGCTATGAGCTAATGCTGATCTTGAGAGGAAAGAGGTTGAGGAGAGACGGGCACGCCTTGGCCACGACACGCTTATCTCTGTTCTGTGTAGATATACTCCAAATCCCTGGAAGTTATAATCTAACATGGCAGAAATGAGCAGAACAAAAGCCAAAAATAAAACCAGTTAGTGGTCTGCAGTGTTTGGGCACTTAGTATTAAATCTTTATTCTAGTAATCATCTCTATGGCTAGCCTTTGCTAAGATGCTACCGTACATAGTTCTATTACAGTAGCTCTTTCTTCTTTCCTGTTCCTGTTTCAGCTTCATAGGAGCGTACAATTCAACACACATTTTTCTAACTGTAGGCATTGCTTTCCAAAACCCTTAACATGTCAGGCCATGCCAGACTGTATATAAAATATGGGTGTAGACTGTATATAAAGGATGGTCAGAATGACCAGGGAAAGACAACAGAAAGAAATGTGGTTTTATAAAAGTTTATAGGAAAATCACTTTCTTGACTTCTGTAAGCCTTTAATTTTTTTCAGATGCTACTTTCTAGTGTAATTGTATACAACACAATGATCCCCCCATCATTTCCACTAACCCACACAGCAACAGTGGGAAAAAAAAAGCTTCACAGCAGGACACAAGTGTATGCCTGCACCTAGTTAGTCAATAAATAGCATCAAAACCGAGAGCATTAAGTGAACTAAAAATATGACTTTCTCGAGTGCAACGCCACAAATAGCCACCAGGGGGTTAAGCTATTCCACAAACATAGCAAACTTGATGTTTTTCTTTTCTTACCTGCCAATGAGATCTTCTACTTGTTTGTTTTGATGAATAAAATTACTTTTACGTTGTAATTGTACTTTGCAGTTTGTGTTTGATTTTGACATCTCCTGTCATCTTTAATGGCAGAGTGGAAGAGAAATGTCACGAGGGTTGGTGGGGCAGTCCCATGTGTGGACCGTGTAACTGTGATACAAGCAGAGGATTTCACAAAAACTGCAACAAGACCACCGGGGAGTGCCGCTGCAAGGTAAATACGTACATAATAAGAGAGATTTTACAAATATGTTTCTTCTTGAAGGAGGTTTTTAGTTCATATTAGCAGAAAGTTCATGTAATGTTCAAAGTCTCAAAATCTTCTCCCTGCTCAGTGATGTGTGTCTTCTCTCTCAAACTTCCTGCAGGATAATCACTATCGTCCAGAGGGAGAGGACACTTGCTACCCCTGCGACTGTTTCCCTATGGGCTCTGAGTCTCGAACCTGCGACCCCGTCACTGGGCAGTGTCCCTGTAAGGGAGGAGTTATCGGTCGTCAGTGCAACCAGTGCGATAATCCCTTCGCTGAAGTCACTCCCACTGGATGTGAAGGTATGTCAAAGAAATATTTGAGAAGGTAGCAATATCATTGATTAACTAGCTTCTTTAAAAAAGTATTCTTCAACTTCTGTGAATAAGGATTAAAAATAAATAATTTAACATACAATATAGACATTTATCCCATAGAAGCCCATGAATAATTAACTGTGTATGAAAAGGGACACATGAAGGTCAGATCAGAAGAAATAAAGGGGACGGTAATAAAAGGTCATTTCAAAAGTCGGGTGCATTCTAACTCTAGCTGTTCTCGGTTCACAAACTTGGTCCGGATCATTCAACAAAGCGTCAAAAAGAGACAAATGGTGTCGCTCACATCTGCTGGTGCTGCAGTCGAGCTAACTTTGCATCTTTGTCACCACCCAGTCAAGCAGAAGAGGCAAGTCTGGCTCAGTGGCTAACTTGGCACCGGGACTGCACACACAATACAGTAGAGATGAACAGAAGACAAAGCCACAAAGTCCCCCAACAGAAAATGAATGTCAGTGTGCTTACAGTTTGACCTAATAGGAAGCCTTTTGGAGGCTGAGAACGTGCTTGGACTTTTAAAGGACTGAAGCACATTGTCCGAGTATTGTTGTTTAGCCAAAATGTTGGAGTGGATTTAGTGTGTTTTTTCAGATTCATAAGACTCACTAAGATGTAGCTACCTTTGATAGACCTCATGCCATAATGTCTGTTCTGGACTAAACACAGCTTCACAGTTAATGTGGTTTCAAAAAATGACCTTCAACCAGTCCTTATTTTAATTATTCATCTTGTATTGAATGAAGAAGCTTGGAATAAGTACACTGGCTAAGTTATGCATCATAGCTTGTGCAAGCTTGCAGGTCCAAATCTGGTTTGTCCTGGCTGTCAAATATGCTGACATGAATTATGTCTTGCAGCTTGTGCAACAGCCCTGCAGGATTAATTTGGTTGAATTTCTGTGTGTTTTTCTGTCTGGCTGTTTTATAAGGTGGTTAAAACGAATCAGCCGGGTCGCTTTTTAAAGAGGAAACATGGCGGACGTTTGCCTTTTAAAGTGATGCTTTTTTTTGTTTTGTTTTTTTAGCTGATTGAACCTCAGTGTGTGATTTGTTTTTAGCATGCCCAGTTTAAGCATCATACCGTGTGCAATGTAAAAAGTATTTACTGTGTTTTAAGACTGTTTTTAAGCCTTACCCTCCTGTCCACAGTGGTGTATGAGGGCTGCCCAAAGGCCTTTGATTCTGGCATCTGGTGGCCCAAGACAAAATTTGGACGCCCTGCTGCTATGAAATGTCCCGAAGGATCTTTTGGTGAGTACAGCACAGTCTCTTTCACTCTCCAAGGCTTAACAACATAGCAATAAAGCACCCCGATTGGTTCGTGAATCCAGAGGACTTTTTTAACCAGCCAATCACGTAGAGGTTTGCGTGTACAGGCTGTTAGACAAACATCAGGTACATTAAGAGCTTACGCCGATACCATTCCTCCTGCTCGCTGTGTGTGTGTATGAGAAAGGTGAGCACAAGAGTCGAGGTCACTGACCTGTCCCAGTAAAACGTTGCCTCTTTCCTGGTTACTCCCTTGGTAACTGCAGTCACCATGGTGCCCTTTTTGTTGTCTCCCAGCACTCGATAGGGAATTTATTTGTGCTCGGCGCCCTCCCTTAGCTCCAAGTGGCAGGCATTTCTTGCTTTGCAACAATGAGACTTTCCCGAACACCACCTGACTGTAAAAACTTGGTGTAGTTTTACACTTAAACACTGAGACAGGAAAGAATGGTCTCACATTCATCAGGTATTTAACTGCTGCACATCTTCAGAACAGCTCTGTTCATGATCTGATTGGAGTTTTTTTGTTGTGCACAATGTGCCTTTTTTTATTTGTAGCCTTACTATACTAGTTCTAGTACTTAATACTACTTACTAGGCCAGTCAAATCTTTCTTAACTGACAAAATCAAAAAAATAACCAAGAAATAAATGTCTGAAAATTTGCTGTTCAAAAATGAATGTTATAATTATTTTTAAACATTAATCTGTTTTTAATTATTTAAAATATATAGAGTGTGACATTTTAAATGTATATGTTCTGTATAATTTTCCGATTGTGTTGCTATGTTTGTTTTCCCAGTTTTTTTATTTTATTTTATTTTAACATGTTGTAATAATTTATTTATTCTTCATATAAGTGAGGGAGCTGTCATTCAAAGTCTATTGAGAAGGCAGTTTTTCCCTGTTGTTTGATTGGTTACCATTAGAAATAGTTGCCTCCAGCTAATCTATTAAAAAAATACAAAGAAATTAAAATTAGAAACAAATATTGAATAATTAAATAGAAAATGAAAAGCGAGACGGAACTATATAATTATATAACTATATATCATAAAATATTTTATGTAACATTTTATACATTAACCAATGTCTATGATTATTTTTAGTATTAACTTTGATGCAGTTACTGGCATATACATTATTCATGTACTTGTGGGCTTTCTGTCTGTTTTGTTTTTATAATTTTGTCAATTTTGTTCCTCCGTACCAACAGATAACATGCAGTTCATATCTAATTTCATGTGAGACAAAAGTATATTAAAATAATAAAACTGGTTTAGGCAACAATAAAAGGTTGTAAGTAGTTAAGATAAGAAATAATGTTTTTTTTAAAAACATACATAGGCAAACATGTAATCAAACATCAATCTTTAAAGTATGTGAAGAAAATATGTGATCATAGTAGAACAATTAGATGTTTAAAATAACAAGTTTATTCTGACATCTGTGAAGAAATTGATTTCCACGTCCTCTGTTTTTTATGTTATTTGTTCTTTTCCAGGCACTGCCATCCGCCACTGTAGTGATGAGAAGGGCTGGCTGGCACCTGAGCTCTTCAACTGCACCACCGTCGCCTTCACACATCTGAAAAAACTGGTGAATAAAAGACAGAAATAAGCATGAAAGCAGACAGAGGCTTTTATTAGACTGAACCTGTGATGTTTCGTCAAACCCGAGGAGCTTTTCCCTACCTTGACCTGCCCGTTCTCCCTCTCTTTACATCCTCCACTCTCTTCTTCTAGAATGAAGATCTCCGCCGCAACAGTTCAAGGATGGACAGCGAACGCTCCAAGACCATTGTGCGTTTGCTTCAAAGCGCCACCAATAACACGTCACATTACTACGGTAATGACGTGAAGATGGCCGCCCAGCTTCTGAATTATGTTCTGCAGTTCGAAAGCCGCCAGGCTGGCTTTGATCTCACCGCCATGAAGGATGCAGAGTTTCATGAGGTAGCGTTATGGATCTAATTATTATAAAAATATATATGTTGTGAGCACTGGGAACATTGGTGGCATGCTGCCCTCCACTGGTTGCTCACTGGGTGAACAACTTTATCCATTGCTGCTTTTATTTGTATATATAAATTCCTTTTCCAATCGTAGCTTGGCAATTTGTGGTTTTTCCAGAACTTGGTGCGAGCAGGCAGTGCCATACTGGATCCCAACACCAAGGATCACTGGGACCAAATCCAAAGGACAGAGAGCGGGACTGCGCATTTGCTCCGCAACTTTGAGGACTACGCGAGCACGCTGGCACAGAATGTCCGGAAAACCTACCTGAAACCCTTCACCATCGTCACTGAAAACATGAGTTAGTCTCCAAATTATAATTGAATTGTGCTTTACCTGCAGGAATACACGATACTTTACCGTGGTCTCTTCTGTGTATTTCAGTTCTAACTGTGGACTACTTGGATGTGTCGAACCCAGAGAGGGCAACATTTCCTCGATTCCAGGAAATCCACGAGGCCTACCCCAAAGAGCTTGGGTCTTCTGTCCGCTTCCCACAGTTTAACATCGGTACTCAGGGAAACAAAGGTGGGAACGATGCCTAAATCAGACCACAATTAAATTTTTTTTCTGCTTTTAAAGCTTCATCTTCTTTCTTTCTGACATCAGTAGAGCCCACTCCTGCCCCTCCAGCTCAGACAGAAGCTGTCCTAGAGGAGGAACACACAATTTCAGATAGGAAACGGCGCCATCTCGAGCCACCTGCCCCTCTGCCTGTTGCTGTGGTAATAGTGTACAAGTCACTGGGAAAGCTCCTTCCAGAAAGATATGACGCAGACCGCAGGAGTCTGAGGTAAACTATGGCTGACCTCTGTTAATCAAAAGCTATCTACTGCTATTGTGCATAACTTCTTACTCAGAACTAACAAATGGTAAACACAAGAAGGTCCAGAGAAACTTTATGTAAATGTTAGTGTACAATGTGTATTTCTAGAGTCCCCAACCGTCCGGTGATCAACACAGCCATCGTGAGTGCCACCATCCACAGTGAAGGTGAGCCTCTTCCTACCGTCCTGGACCCCCCTGTCATCTTGGAGTACACCCTACTGGAGACAGAGGAGCGAACCAAACCCGTCTGTGTGTTCTGGGACCACTCAGTCGGGTGAGTCCAATTTGAAATACATTGTTGTTAAATGCATTGTTTTCACATGGCTTCAAGTGTATACATTACTGGTCTCTCCTGTGCTTGTGTCCGTTGACGTGTTTAGGAGCGGAGGCACAGGCGGCTGGTCCTCTAAAGGCTGCGAGGTGCTCAACAGGAACAACACCCACATTAGCTGTCAGTGTAACCACATGACCAGTTTTGCTGTGTTGATGGACATTTCCAAAAGAGAGGTAGTGCTTAAAACTTATCTCATTTCAGCTTCATTTAAAAACACCTAGTTGTTGTTACTGGTTACCAACTCGCTGTCTTGGAACTGCTCTCCACAGCACGGCGATGTCCTACCTCTAAAGATCGTCACGTACACCACAGTCTCCGTGTCCCTGTTTCTCCTCCTGATCACCTTCATCCTGCTGTGCCTCTTGCGCAGGCTCCGTACCAACCTCCACGCCATCCACAGGAACCTGGTGGCAGCGCTCTTCTTCTCCGAGCTTGTCTTCCTCCTGGGCATCAACCAGACTGACAATGTGGTAGGTGCATTTTTTTTTTTCTGTAGCTATGTCATATGAGCTTCCTATGTCATATGAATGTTTCTTCATCAACAACAATCTTCCTCCTAATTTAAGCTAATTATGGCAATGATTAGATTCTAGTAGCTCTGCTGGGTTTGTAGTACTTCAGTTTCTTAGAGGTGGACATTTTAGCTAGCAGTGTTTATTAAATATGTAGATAATTAGTTATCATTGTCATTTACTGTTGGCTTACCATTGAAAAGTTATTGACTAGCACCAGTTTTTCCAATTTTTCATTCATTACTTAGCGGTGAGTTGAACAATGTAAATGTTGGTGACCATTAAACTGCGTAAGAACGACATACTTTGAACGTGAAATGTGAAACAAACGCAAACAAAAGACATAACATTGCGTTTGCAGGTGGATGATAAATAGGAAAATCAAAAGACTTTCAAAAACACATAGATGATATTTAATTGCTGTGTGTGTGATGGTGTTTGTGCCTACATGTGCTACAATCATGATAGTAACATTATTTTTATTGATCACTTTTAGCTAACTTTTAGCTCTTAGCTAGCCATCTAAAACACTGACTTTTAGCTAGCTACGCAAACTGTTTGTAGACCACATTCACATTTTGTCACAGTGTATGCATCCCCTGTTAGGCATCTTTTTTTTAAGCTAATAAAGTGTTTGTTTGCTGTTATTAAGGTAAAAAGCCTTTACAGGCTAGCTCTGCTTAAGAATTTTGGTGAAAAGCGACCTCTGCCAAAGAATCCTTGCTGAAGTTGACCTGGATTTTGCATGAATCCATGACTTCAACTAAAAAAGTTGAGAACTTAAATATATAACTACTGCTTTAAAAAAATAAATTAAGGAAAATTAATGTGTTCAGTATTCTCAGATTTATTTTTTTCCTCTTCACACATATATGAGTCAATCAAGAAATACAAACAGAATTGTATTTGCCGTGCCAGAATTAAATCTGTCTTGTATTTAGCATTATTTGGGCAGCTGTTCCATTTAACTGCAGTATGTAATGGTGTGTGGCTCCATAGTGTTGGCTGGTTTAGTTCCAGCTGTAGATACAAATCCCCTATGAGGTTGCATCATGCATGGGATCCAGTGTAACACAACTGAACATGTGGAGCTGTTTGCTGTAGTGACACCTTGTGACAAGATAGCAGCTTAAATTAGCATATATTTAATATGAAATAATCTCAAAATACCATTGATCTATAAATTAACAAACATTCCTCTATATTCCTAAGATAACAGTCTGCTTTGATGATGGACTTTTTCTTCTTTCCTGCAGAGCGTCATCTGCAGTGGATTGCCCTCTGTTACCCACATCTGGAAATCTTTGATCAGTAGCAAACCTTTGAGATTAAGAGTTAATAAATATTTGAAAATGTCTCTGTGTAGTGTTTTACAGCATGCTGGACTGCAGGTTCTAGCTTGTGAATGATGCACTGTCAGATTAGAACTGATATTTTCACTCGGGAGTGTGGCTGCTCCTCTCTACAGCCCATCACAACAGCTGCACGATCAGTTACAAAGCCAACAAACCATGTGTGTAATTTCTTTACAGATTCCCTTCATAACTGCAGGATTTGGCAGACAGCATCCCCAAATCCACAGCTGCAATTTAACAACTTAAAAGAAGAAACTGCACAACCAGTGCTGACACACAGTTGGAATATTTCTAGAATTAGACTCTTGACATTCTGAATCTGGCTCATTTCTCTTTTATTTAGTTAATTGTAGTTTCCGTTATGAAAGATTGGTGCTAAACGACTTAATGAAAATTTGAAAATATAAATAATAATAAACTACCGGTGGAGAAATTACACCATGATTAAATTCTAATCGTTACCATGTAAAGCAAGATAGGGTACATAGGCACATGGTGTAAAAACGACAACCATGAAGTCACATGCTACAAACATCAGTGGTGTGGAGCATCTGAGATGCAGGATAGAGAGCTTTTGTGTCAGAGCTTCCATGAAGCCTACCATATTTGTTTTTCCTGCAGGCAGCCCTCTAACGCTGGGTTGACAAGAGCATTACAGGGCTTAATGGGCCAAGACCTACCTGAGAGTCTTTCTTTATTTGACAGATTATGTGTTGTGATTGTCGACTAATGACTGTAATAGTCAGGAATGTGCTATTTACCAAACTGCTTTTCTAATATAACTTTGTGTAAGTTCATGTTAGTGAGCTGCCATTCCTGGATAAATGTTATGTGAGGATGTAGTCTACCTTAATTGAGTTCCAAGCCTTTGTTAGTCACTGATATGGCTAGTAACTACTTCCAGTTCCATATACATACAGTAAAGGATCAAAAGGTATGGGATATCTTTGAAGTCTGCTGACACAGACATACACAAACCTCTGTAGGCCAGTAGTGGAGACGTGCTGTGACTGGTACCTGTCTCTAAAAGCTGGCCTCAGGGTGGTAGGTCCTGGCAAGGGTTTTCCCAAAACAGCTTTAGTTTTTACTTGATAAAAATCTCAAATGTCTGTGGTAGAGACAATATCATTAATCTCTTAATTGACAAGTAGAAGAAATGAGGTTTAAAAAGGGAGACATAAGGATACAGTTAAAGGTGTACTTTTTTGCCCTTTAGCCAAGAGTTAGAGAAGATCATTGCCATACTTATCTCTTTGTGCTGGTTTGTGTAACAACCTGAAACACAGCGAACCTAGCTCAGCCTATAAGTAGCAACTCAAAAGGACAACTAGCACTTTAAAGCTTAACCCTTGTAAGTACAACACGTTAAAAGTGAATGAGTCAGCTTTACATAGTCTGGCTAAACCAGATGTCTGAACCCAAGGCATTGGGAGATGCACTGTCAGTCCTGTAACTCCATGGAGGGTTGTACCTACCACCCCCAGCTGTCAAACAGATATACATGTGCTTCTGAAAAGTACTTTCAGTGGTAATGAATCGGGGATGAAAGCAAAGCCTGTTCAAGAGGCATAGCCCTGGTGGTTGTGCTTTATTTACGACTACCTCACACCTCATCGTTCACATGACGAGAGATGTCAAATCAGCCTCGTATTTCAAGGTTAGGTCCCATAAATGAATCCTCCAATGAGTGATTCAGCAGCCCCTTCACATTTCGATAAACCTACTATAAATCTAAAAGAAAATAATATCTGCAGAAGTCAAAATAAACACACACATATATACTGCTGATCTTTGAGTGACAGAAACGACTTGAGTATTCATCGCTAACTGCCCTTTTCTCAACTGTGGTTACCGTGAGGTACAAATGTGCACATGCACCACAGCGGAAGAGAAGCAAGTAAGTTTACAGGCGCCAGATACGTTGTGGGAATTTTGTCTTTAGTCTTGTACAAACGTTCTGACTCACCGTGTTTTGACTGGGATGAGGTGGTAAAAGCACATGCTGCTTTATCTTCATGGAGTATTGTTTTGTGGAGTGGAAGCCAAGTCTGCAAGGAGATGCTTAAAAGAGAAAGTTTAATCTCTTTGGGTTTGTTTTTTTTTTTCATCTCTCTGATTTGGTAAACGTTTGCTAGTGTGCGTGCAAAGTTTAGGTGTGTGTGTAGGTAAACGTGCGTGCATCAGAGCAGTGGAATGCTGTCGGTGTGTGCCCAGGGCATCTTCGGGGATGATTTATAATGCTGTCGAAGTAGTTTCTCCCTCTTCTTCTCTGATCTCCACAGCAATACAAAACATTACTAAAATACACCGTATCTCAGCATTCACTGACACACACCACTCTTCTACTGCAGCACCAGACAGCACAAAATGGGAGGAGGGGAGATACAGGAATGTGGGGACAGTTTGAATCATTGCCGTGTTACGTAAACGGGAGAAGTTGTGACATAAAAACGTTTACTGTCAGTTCATGAATTTATCACTTTTTTTGACAAATTGAATAGTTTATTGACACGGCTTTCAAGATTTTAAAAAATATTCAAAAATTCCATTCAGAGTTTCCTGGATGGTATATTTCCAGGTTGTCTGCTCAGTATCCAAAGATGATCAAACAGAAAATTGTCTTATTTTGAAAGGCTGGAATCTTTGATAGCCATCCACTATATGATTCCTGCACCACTGCACTGATATATAGATATAGACCAAAGCGGCCGATACTGTGCTGTAGCTAAAAATCTGGCGCTCTCTTCTTTTCTCCCGTCCTATCAACTCGCAGTTTGTGTGCACTGTGATCGCCATCCTCCTCCATTACTTCTACATGTGCACCTTTGCCTGGATGTTCGTGGAGGGGCTGCATATCTACCGCATGCTGACCGAGCTGCGGAACATCAACTACGGTCACATGAGGTTCTACTACGCCATGGGCTGGGGCATACCGGCTATCATCACTGGTGAGTTGCACTCACACGCACACATTAACCAGGACAAGCCACAGTGCGATAGGAGAAGGCAGATTGTCAGGGAGATTCGTGTCATGACTCGTCTTTTCTGAAAAGGCTATGATCCCCGTGGGAAGATCGCTGAACAAGACAGCAGAAGAAACAATGAAAAGGAGACGGTTGTTACTTAGATGCTCACAGTGTGTCAAAATGAGAAAAAAAGAAGTGCATAAATATAATTTATATGTAATTTAATCAATTTGTGTCATATTTATTTGTTTTCCTTCATGTATCTGCATCTGTCTGATTCCTCGTTTTAGTGCCAGTCTTGTGTCACTTTTATAGAATTTGATGAACACTTACCAGATGCTATGTGATGTAGTGATTTCGTCAGCCCTGGATGCTAGGATTATGTTTTTGGAAGGGGCGAATACAAAAATAAAATAAATACGGAGGTCCAAATGTGACAAAATTAGTGAGCGATTATGATGTGTAACTGAAAAAAATAATCCAAAATATTTTAATAATATAAAGTCAGACTGATTTGATCAAAATGTTATTTCTCCCCTGTGTGTGTGTGTGTGTGTGTGTGTGTGTGTGTGTGTGTGTGTGTGTGTGTGTGTGTAGGTTTGGCAGTTG